>JAUZSU010011947.1:0-11099 GCA_034780255.1 Parotocinclus maculicauda
CAGTACTGTTATTATGGTACAGTACTGTATGAACGTATGATTCGACTTACGTCGAAATTCGGTTTACGACGCCGCGTGAGAACGGATCAACGTCATAAGTCGAGGACTACCTGTAATATGATATGCATACTATGTCTATGATCACGCTCGTCTTCTTCTTTTGGGTTTACTTGCAATGGGCAGACGATAATGATTCATTATTACCACCGGCTGGACGAGTGTTTATGTGCATCGTGTTTGGATAATTGCACCATTACGTGATTTATTTATGGTGCCCATGTTTGAAGACTAAATTTTCTTTCAAACATTGGGGCAAAATAAATTAAAACAGACCATTTGATGTCTGAATTGTTCAAGTTCTGAGGTTCCACTTAATCAATTACTTGATCAAACACAAGCAAATGAAATGCATTGCCAAACCACAATGCTTCAAATTTAAGCTCCTTGATACTTTGCTTAACTTTGTCAAGTTCTTTTTGTTGAAAATCTATTAAGCTTTTGTTAGACACTACTGTGCATTATATAGTGTATTAAGATAATAATGCCACAGGAAAAGATATATAAGATGATAGACATGCTAATAATTAGTAAAGAGACAGGCAGGAACAACATTAAGTTATGCTATCTAAAACCATCAATACATCAAATAATAATTGCTATATTTTGCTAAACTGGTTGCTAAACTACACTTTTTATGATGGTGTGGTATGGACTTACAGTGTTGCTGAATCATCGGCTATAAAAAGAGCCACTTTAAAAGAAAGATTAATTTCATGAATCAGACATCACAGCGAAGCATGTCTGAATATGTCTTTCCCAGAATTATTAAAGCACAGAAAATTAAAGGGTCTGAACTTCCACCTGTAATATCTGCATTGCTGATGTTTGAGGATTTGACAGTAACACAGCTGTTTACACCACAACTATCATTAAAAAGTACTCAATCAGTAACATTCAAAGGAACACAATGAGTTTACACAACTCACGCAGGTAAAGAAAAAACACTGTTCAGATGATGCAGGGCAGTTGCACACAAACTTAATCTGGGACACTTTAGAGAAAGGGACTGTGGGGGCCTAGTGGTTAAAGTACTGGACTATGGACCAGAAGATTCAGGATTCAAATCCCACCTCTGCCAATCTCTGTGGGTAGGGTTAACCCACAACTGCTTGCATTGTAATATATATATATATATATATTTAGTCAGGCTGGTATTGGGGCAAAAGGACTAAAAAGAGACAACTGTAGTATAAAAAATCTATAGTTAACACACACAGAATCGCAGATCCACAGCATGGACCTGGATTTGATTTCTGGCAGTGTTTTTTGGCTTGATAAAAAATGCATGAAGGCATGACTGGCTGGTCTGAGTGGAGCCTGGTTGGGCAATAATTAACTGGTGCTATAATAGCAAGCCCTACATAGAGCTGTGATTGACTGGCATCCTATCCTGGGTAAGCTTACACCTGCACCTTGACCAGGAAAAACAGTGGTAAATAAATGTGGGGAAAAAGACATGAAATGTATTGCAGGTCATTATGTGGCAACAGGCAACATTCTGTCCTATTTGTATCATGATACGTGTGAGACTTCTGTGTGTGAAAGCGTAGTGACCTGACCGTTTTCTCAAAGCCCATGTATGGCACATTGCAGCGAACCCCGGCATCCTCTGTGTGCTTGCAGTCCTCAGCAGTGATGTTCTTATAGCCACAGTTCCAAAGAGAGCGTTCATGACCTGTACACTGCACCTCATTCATATAGATTGGCCCCATGCCTACATAAAAGACCCATAGGTTACACAATGTCTACAGCAGATCAAACCAGCTGAATGTACTACAAGTTGAAATCAAATGTTTCTACTCAAGGTTTCTCACCTTGACCCATGCGGGCTCCACCTAGGGCTTCTTTAGCAGAGCCATAGCCCAACTCTCTGCACACAACACTGGCAGCTTGCAGGTTCCAGCGATCATCACACACCGTCCCCCATTCATTGCCCTTCAGCACCTCAACACGACCCTCCCCTGGCCGAGCACCACCTTTCAGGCGGATTTTGCTCTGCAGGTGAACGAAAGATAATGATCAATGAGAACATCCCTGTAAAAAATACAGGGAAACACCAGGGTTGTATATCCACAATCATATTACCGAAGACTTGAGTTTTTTCTTCATGGCACGGTTTTGTGCGTACTCTGGCCCTGGCACACAGCTGACTACTGCAGGCATCCCTCCAGGGCATCCATCCCTCTCAGTGGAATTGGCCTGAGTAAACTCTAGTGGACAGGCAGCCAGATGCACCTCTGTGCCCAAGCACGCCACCGAATGAACGAGGTAATAATTCTTCTGCCGCACCGCATACAGCCTTGAATAGAGGTGTGCCAGAGAGTTGGATGAATTAAAACTGTGAGTGGAGAAGAGTTGCTCATATCACCCTGTTAATATTGATGTATCTTTAGTACTACACATCCTTTAACACCTGATTTTTTATTGTTATATGCATTTCTCTCAGCAAGGTTGCTTTTTTTAGCCTATTGCTCTGGCATTAACTTTTATCTGACACACAGTTTATAGAAGAATGGGAATTAGACATTTGAAACCAAAATTCAAACAACTGTACTCATTTTCAGCTAATGGACATGGCTGATTACAACCCTTTTTACTAAGGTTTACTAAGGTTACCTTTTAGCTGTCGTCGGCTTGTCAGGTTTAGACTTAGAGCTAGCTTTAGGGATAGTCTTAGCTTTGGCTTCCTGCCTGCAATGCAAACATCCATGAAGTCTAAAAACATTCACATTATCACTACAAATCTAACATGTATACGCAAACACACAAACAGATAACATGCAAATGTGGGAAAAGTGGTAAATCAATGGAATGAAGACATGCATAAAAATAAAATATACACAAACATGCAAAATCATAGAGAGTTTTTTACAAGACTTGTAGCAATGGCAGAAGCCATTAAAGTATTAAATGCGAGATACAGATTTAGTGATCTCTACATTTTCAAGGTTTAACAATTGCCATTTTTATTGTCAAGCACTACTTAGGCTAGCCATGTAAATTAGTTATTTGTAATATTAAGCATAATCTAATGAGTGATTATGAGTTTTGCTGATTAAACAGTAAACCATACTGTGTTAATGCTTGTACTGGATTTAGTGTAAGCTTTGTAATAATGTCATAAGCAGCCCAGATTGTACACTACATACTCAGCCACAAGCAAAGTTTTAGCAAGGAACAATGTTAACACAACAGATAGGATTGTTGGAATGAGTCCATCAAGGCCTGGAGGTGAATGTTTCATTCTCTTCATTCCTGCCCAGTTGCTCTTTTCCTATTTTTCATCCATAAGGATGTTAAAACTACTTCATCTGACTGTCATTATAACCAGTTGATAAGTATGTCTCTTTCTCTTCAGATCCATACAGTTAAGAACCTTCAATTAAGAGACAAGAGCAACTCAATTATCCAGCGGATAACTGAACAATCCATAGAAATGAAGACTGCTCTGAAACAAAGTTAAGTGTTAGATGGAAAGTGACTAAAATATGAGTCTCTACAAGATAATCTACCCTGCACACATCTAGGGGAAGAACACTACTGGTTTCTCCCCCTTAGGAGGTACCTGTCTGCTTTTACTCTAACTCTGACTTTTGGCTCAGTGGATCTCTTTCTGAGACGCCTGCAGAAGATAAGGATATCTTGTTAAATATGAGTAGACAACTGAGACACAGAGACAAATATACACAGATATATAGATCCAGCTTTTAATTCAGTAGAGTGTTAGCTTGTGTGTACACATACGTGTCACAAATAAAACTTTTGTCACATGCTGTAAGAGAAATTCAGAAAATCAGAAAACAGAAAAGCTTGCATTTTCTTAACGTGGTTATATCCTTTCTCCTTTATAGCAGTACTAACCCTGTCCCCTAATAGCAAATTAGTTATGGACTTTCCCCTCAGCCCACATACTGCTGTGAAATTACAGTGACTTCAAAAAAACATGGCTGTCAGCACACAGCCAAAACTGCACCCAACGAGCCACATTTGGCCCAACATACAAATCCTTCACAGATGTTATTTATGATATATTACATATAGGCCAGACGCAGCCCAAAATCACATTTGGGTCACATTTGGCATGATTTCAGGGATTTGCTTGCATGTGGCACTGATAAGGTCTGGTTCTTTTATATATAGTTTAATTGTGTGTGTTTTCATTTACATGATCCATGTTTCAACAAAATATGTCAAAAAAATGTTGGCATATGTTGTTGGAACTTTTTGCTGAGAAATTGAAATCTCATCAAATACCAGATGAATATGTACTTGGAATGTCTGTATGGAAAGTGACATTTTGAAAATGTAGGTTAAAACGTTGAAACCTAATTCATTTAGAATGCAGGTACATAGTTTTCCTATAATAATTTTCATAATAATAATAATTTAGACCCTGATAAGCTTATGTGCAATATACAATACATTTACAGGTCATTGTGGTGAAGTGTCACTATTTATATAGGAGTTTCCACTTGATCACAACTTGGACCTAAAAGGTGTGATATGTATCTAACTTGTCATTTTGACAAATAATGCCTGAATGTTTTGCAAATTATTTTCCCTGAGGCATGGCTGTTCTTGCAAAACATAACCCAAAGCACATTTTGTAAATGATTTTCTTCAAAATAAATCACCATTTCAATAAGGCATTGTCTAGACTCCCTACTACCGAGGATAGGAATGGAATGTGTTTTCTGTAAGCATGGTGTAACCATTCTATACTGCTCACAAAATGTTGATAAAAAATTCAATAACCCCTAATTTTTGTGAGCAGTATAGTTGCACAGTTTCTTAGCCAGTGAACTACAGATGCAGTAGTTGATTTAGTGCTTACTGCAGTAAAGTGTGTGAGGCTGTAACAGTTTACACAAACCGCACCTGGAACCCCCTACAAGTTGTTCTCTCTTCCTTAATAGTTTGTTGCCATGAAGCTTGTAGTTATACAATCACAAATTAGAAATAGCTGGGACAATAAGGAATGTGTATATACAAAATGCACAGCAATATAGAGCTAGAAATGAATTTTGGGGAAAAAATAATAATGTGATTTCAAACAGGTGACTGTGATCATGATTTGATACAAAATCAGCATCCAGGAAAGGTTAAGTCTTTGAGGAGCAAATATGGGCAGATGATCTCCATTTTGTCAACAAAAGCATGAGAAAATTATTGAAATATTTAAAAACATGTACCTTAAAAACAAATGTACCTCAAAGAAAGATTGGAAGAGATTTGTATATTTCTCCTACTGTGCGTAACATTAAGTGATATAAGAAATCAGGAGGAATTTCAGTCTACAGAGGTCAAACTTAATCTGAACATACTGTGATCCCTCAGACGGCACCGCATCTACAATCGTCATTCAACAATAACTGATAGAACCACATGGGAAAGGGATTACTTTATCAAACCTTTGTCTAGCACCACAATACAGTTACATTCGCAAAGTGTTTAATTACAAATAAACAAAAAAGACATAAAATACTACATTTGTTATTTATTACAGCAATTATTTTGTGTGAGTGGCCATCCAGTTGTATTGCACAGAAAGGGGACTTAAGGTCTAGCCATCACAAGAAATGATTGTATAAGTATACCATATTATAAACAAATAATATTTATAAGGACCTCAGAAAAAATTGCTGTTGATGGTTATCAAACTGAAAATTTTCATTCAACCCAATCCAACCTAACTCAATCCAACCCTAAAGTATTTTGACTTTATCAATCCACATTCACACAGAAAAGTTCAAGATCTGATGTGCAGGAGTGACAACAGATACTGGAAATATTTAATTAACGCTATAGTAGCAAAAGAGGGTCACAACAGATACTGAAAGCAAAGTTTCATATACTTTTGTTTTTTTATCAACAGATAAAAAAGAAATCAATGCCTCATTTTAAAAAGTACCTAAAATCTCAACCTGATTTTACTGATTTTATGTCCAAATTGACTTGTATTTGTTATAATTTCAGTAATGCTAACAAAATATGTAACAAGTTGTTCTCACGTTTTATTATCCTCTCTTTTTTTCCAGTGTGGAATATTCAGCTTCCTAGTCTTATACATTTCCTGTCACATCCATTATCCTCACCGAAGAAGGTGGGTCGTTGGCTAATACGTGCCTCTGCTAAACTCCCAGTTGCTAAATTCTTTTATTCACTGGCAGACCAAACAGAGGAATGGAACCAGTTCGCCATGTCCAGAGGCCATCATTGCTGACTCCTCGATTGGCTGATGGAGCCCTTGTTGCCGTGGCAAGAAGATGACACCTGTCTGACCTGCCCTCCATCAGACATGGTCAGTAGAATCTGTGTAGCCTTTGGCTACGTTGGAGGCACCACTGACACTTAAATATGGGCTACATGGTTGCTCGACGGCTCAAGACTTCCCATATAGCTGCTTGATCCTATAATTTGTGCTTTTCAATTTACCTTCACATAGCAGTTTCTGTGTTTTACTAAGCAGCACTGTGTGTCTATGAGTGAAAGGTTTGTCTGCACATGTTTACTCATGTGTGAGTACTATAAAATTAGTGCATTTAAGTTCCTTCCCCCCGTTATATTCTTCTGCATATGTATTTTCATAGACAATTATGTCAGAAGTTGAATTACTCTCAAAGGCAAATCTGCACTAGAAATTGCACAGAGAAATACAATTAATTCAATTAAATTTCAACACTTACTTGTAAAAGTTCTTGTTGACCTTCCTCTCATGGGGAAATCCCATCATACCACAAACAACACGTGAGTTTTTAGGAGTCCAGCCATTGTCGCAGATTTGAGCCCAGCCATCTTTGTACCTCACCTCCACCACTCCCTCCAAAATAGGCATTCGTTTGCTGGGTGTCACTGATCTCAGACGCACCTCCTCCACATTTCTCTCATCCACCTGAATCTGGGAGACATACATAAAGCAAACAAAACCTGATTAAGAGACAGTGAAAGGAACATGGTGAATGAACATGTTAATGAAAGAGAAAGGCAGCTGGTGCTCATCGTGTAAGCCTTAATTAAACCACCTCCAGTTTCTACTAGTTTAAAAGCAATGCAGATCTAATCTGATGTGAATTCACAATTCAGTGAAAGGAAATGCCACTAAAATATATTTTTGGAGAGTATTGATGTCCAGTGTTTAACTTTGCTTTGTTTAACAATAAATGGCTAGGTTAATAGCAGTAGTAACTATAACTTGATTCTCACAACTGTCTAAGTGGCTCTCAGTTGCAAATTTTGCTGAGAAACTTTTTTGTACTGCAGAACACTACTACCAGAAATGGAACATGTACTTGCACATTTGAAAAATATAAACATCGAAAACTGTAAGGAGAGCTTAGATCAGCAGAAAAATGTCCATTCTTCTTATAGGCTAGTCAGTAATAGGTGAGGGAAACAACAGTATTCATTTGCAATCTCAAGTGTGTTAAAAAGTATTTTCAGATAAATACATTACATACATAAAAAAAATAAATACTTAAAAATGCATTTTAAAAAAAAATTGAGCTTTTTATGGGAAGCACGAGGAATGGTATGACTGCACCAAAAACAGTTAAAACATTTTGATTATACAATAACAAATGACTATATTTCTATAGAAATTATTATATTAAGATAGAATGTTTAAGCATGTGTCGTTTAAATGGATTAATAAAAATACTTCTATAATGTTGGAGTCCACAAATCCTGGTAGCCTCTCGTCTTTGCAGATCACCCCAGCATCCTCATCATGAGTGCAGTCACTGTTACCCCATCCACGGGACTTACACGCTGATATACTCCTCTCACTGCCACTGCACTGCACATTATCTAGCCAGATTTTACCTGAAACACATTTACACACAACCCATTCATAAAACATTAAGGTTATGCCTTAGTGTAAAAGCAGTAAAGACAAGAACAAAGATTACCTGTGCCCTTGCCATATTTGGCACTGTGTGCCCAGCCTGTGGCAGAGACAAAGCCAAGATGGCGACAGAGCACCTGGGCATTGGCCAGTGAAAAGTCATCATCACAGATGGTTCCCCACTCGCCTTTATAGAACACTTCAATTCGGCCCTCGTTGTGCTTCCGTGGGTGACCAGCCAGTCGAAAACTCAAAGTTTTAGGTGATTGGGGTGTTGGGGTCGAGTTAGGGTGGGCAGAAGGGGTTGTCTGAGCAAGGCACAATGGAAGCCAAATGCCAAGACACAGGACGACTATGTGTCTCCACCGCTGAGACCGCTCCATAGCAATGTCTGCTAAATAGGAAGGTGAGAGAGAGAAACCCTTTGATTTAAGGTTGGACAGAAGCACAGATACTAAGCATGTCTCCCAGTCTGTTTGTGAATTTGTGTCTGTGTAGAGGTCTGATGTGAACCAGCTGTCTGCAGTTTAGGAAAGCAAGTACAATCCAAAGGATGTGTCACTGGCACTGTCTAACTAAAATAAACCTTCTAAGTATACAGTATGTGCATTTTCATGGCACTCTGTTTGAGGGAGTAAATAAGACAGATTTAGCATCTCACTGAGGCCTGATTTTCATCAAGCATTTGTAAATGTGTTTTAACCTTTAAACTTTCACCTATGTGACCCCATATGCCTGAATCAGAATTTTAAAATGTTACGGACATTTTCACCACTCTTCGCTGAGTAAAGAGTACACAGTTCTAATCTGTGCACTGTACAGTAGTCCTTACTGGCTCAACCAACAAGCTACTAAAAAAAGGACTCACCCTGTCCAATCTTCATTATCGTATAACATTTACAAGGATATGCTTTAGCTCTGTTTAGGTAACTCTGTTATTGTCAACAGACATTTCTCTCATAACATCAAATTGGAAAACCATGAAACCCCCAATGGTTTATAATTGTTTCTCATTAATTATGTCTTTACACCATTTGACAACTGCTAACATTTGTTAAGGTGCTGCAAACTAATTGCACAGTGTGCTGCTTTTACCAGACCTTTTTATGGTTTTCAAGGTATTCTTTGTCTTTGATTAGAAGCCTAATTTGTGGGCCATCAAATATGCCAGCTTTCAACTAAAGTACATTTGGTACACAGGCACTTAAAGCATAGTCCTAACAAACTGTTTCATGAGTCACAATTTTATATGCAACGGGGGGAGCAACACTTCCTGAGGATTAATAAGTGGGTCATTCTTAATATTTTTTTCAACAATCTTGAATTTCTCTATAGCAGGCCTAACTTTCCCTGTACAATGTTTGGCCTTTGCTCTGCTCTCCCAAAGGCACAAGAAGCTAGGACATTTTGTGTAACATGCAACTGCTTTGTTGTCCTAGAAGCATCAATATAACCTTATTTTAACCTGATATAAAAGTTTTGCAGAATGGATTATGGATTAGCAATATTATTTCATATTTAGAGAGTGAGCAATAGGAATGCAAGCTAATGAATTGCCATTGTGAAGCAACACACACATTAGACATCTCTTTCAACAGTCAATAAAAATCATTAATTCCTCAGCTACATATTGACTGACTGATATGACTGACTACGTGATATGATATGACTTCTATTTCAAGATCTTTGCGTTCATGTCTGTAATAATTACCATGCGGAATTGACAGTCACAAACATTTAAGGCTCTCGCGACACCATAGAACTTCCAAAGCTGACTTATTCTCTGACCTTTAGTCCATTGTCTCAGATTTTCAAAACATGTCATCCACAGTTTATGTGGTGGCCAAGGTTTGTCCTGGTCACCCAGTTTAACCCCATTATGCATGATAAGCTTTATGTATCAAGTCGCATATATTTGTCCACAACTGTAACAGAATATATCAGGATCATTCCGACATCCATGAACTATTCATGTGTTGGATGACATATTCAACAAAAACAGATTTACCAGCATTAACTTTGTTGTAACTTCTATGCCACTTGAAAGACTGAATTCTGCCATAGCTATTCACGCTGCTTATATAGCCATAAAATGCAGGTTTCAGCAGATTAAACTGTGTAATAAGCAGTCTTCCTATTAGTTACACAGATCACATATTCAGCATTTCATTTTTAATATTTAGCTTGTCTTTCTGTGCATTAATTATCTTTTTGCATGTTCAACATATCAAAATAATCATGTTACGTTATTGATTTAGGAGTTTTTGAATTCAGTACACTAAAATCCATAAAGATCACGTTATCTTGTAGTCAGCAAAACTGATGTAGGCCTGTGTTATAATCAAAATAAATGGTATAATGTTTTTTCCTTGAAGAAATGGTGGGATAAACTGCATAATATATACAATAATTCCAAACTTCACTGAGTTTGTTAATAAATTATCATTATTTATATATTTATTGTTAACACGTTTATTATTCATAGTTTTGGAAGGAGACAAACCAGTTTTTTGTAAGCATTTTAGACACCATCTCTAAGTTCACATACTGTGTGTTGGCACTATAGCCCAGAACACTTTATTTGAAATTGGAAAAATGCCATAAGTAAACTTTAATTGTACACTAGCACTAATATTGCATACTAATATCAGTATCCCACACCAAAAATAAATGTACGATTCCACCAGGCTTAGTTCCTCATAGACATTAAGCAGACACAAGGAACAGTATGTATAGATAGATGTGTCGTTCCTGCATTTAATTTGGCACTTTTTGCTACTTGTAATTGTCTTCGTTTATTGAAAATGTCTCACTGATTTATTGCAGGGTTTTTCCTCTCCAAATGACCAGGTCTCCCCAGTAACACGCACAACCCAACACAGACTGAATGATAAAAAGGGGTGGTGGTTTAACTCAGGGGGTTAGCTGATACAGCAGATCTTTCCTGATACCTACCATCAGAAAAAATACCAGACTGATGGGCATCCATGGGCCTTGTGGTGAAAAGTGGAAATCTCTCAAGTCATGAGTCCATACATCACTAAACTTTTGGACCTGAAGTTTGCAAAGATGTAGTCTCTGTAAACCATTTACTCCCATCAAATTAAATGAACAAAACTAAACCAGTAGGGTATAAGGTTTAGCTTGTATGTGTATAAGATCTCATGGGATGGTTACAACAGCTCATTTGCAAGCA
>JAUZSU010011958.1:0-11099 GCA_034780255.1 Parotocinclus maculicauda
TGTTTCTACTCTCATTTTACCATAGAGAAGCTCTTTGTAGTTCTACAATTACGGACTGTAGTCCATCTGTTACTCTGCATACTTTGTTTGACCCCTTTACTCTTATCCAATGATCAGGTACTTGTGGATCATTCTTAGCACTGCGGTGACACTGATATGGTGCTGGTGTGAGTGGACCAGATAGAGCAGGGCTATTGCAACTCAACGGTTCTTGCACAGTTTGTGTTAGATATCCCCTAACCCTATATCAGTGCTCACAGGACACTGGTGGCTGAACATTTTTGGGTGGTCAAATTTAGTCTTTGTTTAAAACTCTTAACTTAGTGGTTAAAACTCTAGCAGCACTGCTGTGTCTGATCCACTCATACCAGCACAGCACACACTAACATACCACCATCACATCTGTCTCATGAATATCAGAGATGTAACACTGACTCGAACACAACGGTAGAGTTTCACTTACAGTTAGCAGTCATTCAGCCAAAGTGATTCTGCAAACTGTAATCGAGTTCTCAGAAGTACACGACATGTCGGGGTCTATCTGTGTTCAAGTCAAACTTTTTTCCTCTTACACTAAGGCATTTAGGTAATTTATCAAGTTGAGATTTGGCCTTTAACCAAGTCATAGCAAGATGAAAACAGATGAGTAAATATGGACTATGTCACAACATGCAACTACTGCATGCCAATACAGCAAACAAGCAGAGAAAAAAATACTTTTAAAAAGGAAGTGACCTTAGAGCTAATCTAATTATCAAAATATAATATAATGCTTTAATATACTATGTCATTCATTCTTGTTTTATTTTCTCCATTGTGTTATTTATATTATTTGATGTTTTATATATTTATTGCTCTTTATTATCATATTATACAGTCTTTAATGTGTTGTCTTGTTTAACTGTTATATGTAGCTTGTGTTTATTTAAACTATTACTATAAACGCGTTAATTAGATAACTTGGTGTCATTCTTAGATGTATCTACTAGGCTGCCCAAGGAGATCGGGGTCCTTTTTGAACCTTGCTCCCAAGGTTGCCTCCTTTAACATTTAGTAAGTTTTTCCTTTCCACTGTTGCTTTAGGCTTGCTCAATTAGGGCTTTCAGTCAAAGTTTTTTGTGCACTACTCATTTAGGTATAAAATAAAGCAAACCAAAAACAGTGTATTGGAATAGCTCTCTATAAGGTGTTTCCTCTCTGCCTGGGTCCAGTGAAATCCATGATATCACCATCACCCTGTGACCCTCACCAGTATAAGTGAGAGTAGTAGAGTCTGATACTTTTGTATGTTCAAGTTTAGGAAACACTGTTAGAATATTTTCACTATTATTATAGGAGTCTGGATTGTTGAAAGGTAAATGGGGGGATCTCCTAGCATTTCAAAGAAACCTGTGTGACTGTCAAGTAAGGGAGGACATATAGAATGTGCATCTATTCACTGAAGTATTAGGGCATTTTCCATTTTTTTGCTTTTCCAGATGATTTATTGCCATTTGGATTGTGTAACCCAGTTATACAAGCCCTTATGGGTGGAGCAAAATGAGCAAATTGAGTGTTTCCAGACACATGAGATTGTTGCAGTTCTGTCCAATGAACAAAATGCTGGAGAAAAGGGTTTGCATGCTCGGGGTGGGATTGCAAAATTGTGTGCTATGGGCCGGCCCTATATAAGCACAGTCCGTAACAAACAGCATGCACTGTTACTTTTATCATATGGTTTTGAAAGGTATGGTATTGCTCATTATTCTCAGAGAAACCTCCAGAACACTGCTGAGCTCCTCTGATACCTAAAGAACAGTTTGGTACTTTCTAATAGACAGGGTAGTTCAAATCTTCGGTCTTGTTTTTCAGACCTTAAAGCCAGCAGAATGCTGAGGCTCCTCGTGACACTTTGTATCCTGGCTATTGGCTTGGCACAGGACTGTCAGGTTAGCAACATCCAAGTAAAAGAGAACTTTGACAAATACAGGGTGAGTAAAGGCTTTTGTTTTCCACTTCATTATTTTGTGCAGCCATTTGAAAGATTGCTATGCTGGGTTTATAAATGTACCGTGTATGATAGTTCCAAGGAACATGGTATGCCGTTGCCAAGAAAGACCCGACAGGACTTTTCCTTCTGGATAACGTCGTTGCCAATTACAAGGTTGAGGAAGATGGCCGGATGACAGCCAATGCTTTTGGCAGAGTTATCATCCTTAAGTAAGTTGAAGACATTTTAGCAGAATGCTTTAAAATGAATCATTTACACTCTAACAATTCTCTCGATAATCTTTTAAACTACAGCAACTGGGAGACGTGCGCCCACATGTTTGCCTCTTTTGATGAAACTGAAGACCCTGCTAAGTTCAAGCTGAAATACTGGGGTGCAGCTGCTTATCTCCAGAGTGGATGTATGTCAAATCTGAACTTATTAAGTTAAAAAAGACAGGATCTTACAACTGTACGGGTATTAAAATATGCTAAAGGAATTAACTTATTTATACTCAAAATCCTGCTCACAGCAATTGGTGCTCATTGGGCTGCACATAAATTGTTAAGCAATATTGAGTACACGTACATTTAGGTGATTTTTTTTAAATAGAAAAAGGGGATAGGCAGATAAAGTTTTGAACTGTTCAAAATCCTAAAATGCCTAAAAAGTTTAACATTTTGCACAAGACTACATTATTGAAAATTCTAGACCCATGAATTAATAAGCACTTGTTTGTGACCGTCCCACCAGACGACGACCATTGGGTCATCGATACCGACTATGACAACTACGCCGTGCACTATGCCTGCAGAGAGCTGGACATAGACGGCACCTGCCTGGATGGCTACTCCTTCATCTTCTCCCGTCATGAATACGGCTTGAGGCCTGAGGACCAGAAGATTGTGACCCAGAGAAAGCAGGAGCTCTGCATGTATGGCAAATATAGACGAGTCACCCACAATGGTAGGTTTATAAAAGAAACGACTGTGGTTTTGATAAACAAACAGCTTCAGTATGGTATATTCATGGGTGTTTTTCTTCTTTGCAGGATTCTGTGCAGCATAAAGCTGTCCTGCTTGAGGAGTACTAGTCTATACTCATGTAAATAAAATTTGATCTTAATCTTAATGTAATCCATTAGCCAGTATAGACTTACAATGTGAAACACATTAAGCTTCAAATGTACCTTGGCTTTATTATGTAACCTTTTTACTTCTAATAAAGTGTTCTTAGTCAATATAATTTACTCTTGTTACTGGGGTGTTTAACGGAAATGGATGTTAACGTAACCATCGTCACATAGACGTTTGGCACAGTGTTAAAATATACTGCTTCAAAATGAAATATCCCATAATGAAATATATACAAATTTTTGTGAGCAGTGTACAACATGAATACGTATATAGTATTTATACAGTAATTTTTATCTTCCTATATTTTTTTACATATATGTTGCACACTTACCCATAAAGGCAAACAAAGAGAACATGACCATGCTTCAGGACTGCACTGTTCTTTTCTGTCAGCAGGTGTTGCAAAGGTCCGCTCGTACTACTTTCTGTCATTCAGACATGAATAAGATACATGTAAGACAGATGGTTATTTCCTATTACAGTGGAACCTCCGAGTTATTAATTAAACCTGAATTGGTTCCAGAAGGCCTGGTAAATCATGGACAGTTATACTTAAATGCCACATTAGCAGCTTCAGCCTGTTGCTGCCCACCATATTGGTCCAGACAAGACTGGTTGTAAGCAAATAGAAGTTAATGGGGGAGCTGCAGTCTTTCTGATTAAAATGTACAAAAGTTATTTCTCAACCGATTTTCTTATTGCTAGACCAGTTTTCTGTTTTATATAGCAGTAAAATTATTCACTCAAAAGCAATATACACCACAGTAGAGCATATTATTAGCCTGTAAATACAATAAGACATCATCTAATAAGTAATATAATACATTAAATTATAGATTAACAATGGTAGATCATATATATAGTATAAATAGTAGCATAATTCAGTATATAGGTGAATACCATTATATTATTACCATTATATACTATTATATTACTATATTATACACACTAAAATACTATTTCCTGTTGCAAGTCTACAGTATTACTGTTATCGTTTAGTTATTTATTAAAGTGACTAGAATCAGATGAGTAGAATCAGACCAGATCTTTTTTCCCGGTATAATCATATGAGAATTGTAAGAACTTGCCTGAACCAATATGGCGACAACATTGACACATGATCCAGCAGCCAATGTGGTGTCTAGGTATGTCGGAATATAAGAAGTCATGTAAAAAGGACGAATCTGTTCCCAACGCACAAACGTTTTTATTACGCCTACATTCGTATGTAATTAATGATTAAAAGCATGGATAAAGGGAATGGATATAATACAATAATAATCAATAAATTATAAACAGCGAGATATAAAAACACGAAATGAGTGAAAATAAAGTGAAACTTTATAGCCAGAGACAAACGCAGTCTTATCACTGGGACAGTGGCACTGAAACAGAGAGTGTCTGAAATCACACCCACAGACTGATATACATCATATATTAATATAATATAAATAAAATGCCTATGATCGTACCATAGATCTTCTTTTGGTGATTGACATAGTGCATTGTTGCATTATCGCCACTGACTGGACTAGATTATGTGCACCATTGAGCATTTTATTTAGGATGGATTTTGTTCAAATTAAGGGGCCAAAACATTCTAATGGACCTGGTCGATTTCTGAACTGTTTGAGTGATCCGAGGTTTCACATATTTATATAATGCTTAAGAGTTCAGATGTTACCAGTGCATATCTGTATCACAATTACGCAACACTTACAGCTCTAACAGGGTTAAAGACTCTGAACAACTGCTATGCAGTGAAATGAGGTGACAGGAAAGCTTTACACTGCTATGTCGTGACAGGTTTTTTCCCCAAAACTTGTGGCCAGAACATAACGTGCTAAAGTAAGTTCTAAATAAGTGTGCATTATTTAAATCAGCTTAAATAAATAGACTTATTTCCGTCTAAGCATTAATTCAGAACTAACTGCAGCTGAACAAACAAGGATAAATTACTTCAGTAAGGTTTCTAATCTTTTCGTAAAATGGGAATTTCACCCCTTTTCTTCTTAAACCTGGCAGAAACATGGAAAGCACCCTACTTGGGTATGTCAAGAATTAGCCTCCTTCTCCCCCGCAGGCTCGCTAATTCCCCTGCTTTAAATAGGTATATTGAAAGGCTTTAAACATGCCATCTAATTCAAGCCAGATTTGGGTTCCAAAGTCAGGACAGACTGCTGAATGTACATTTATCGTGTCCACCATCTAAACACTGGAAACAATATTAGGATAAGTAGAAAAACTAGCCTGTGATAAACGTTACTCAAAATTGGGCTGCATTTACTGTCTGCACATTATAGCGAAGGTTGGGAAAAACCAACAACAAAGAAACACAGAGTACAGAACTTTAAACATGATTGGGGTTTACTCTATTCTGGTCCAAGTATGCATAATACAGAGAATGAAAGCGTCACCCGAAGAGAACGAAGATGATATGACAAGCATAAATTAAAATCATTTTTAAATACTCCACAAAAATAGAAAGCCAATACCAATATATACACACTGCAAAGCATGTCAAAGGGTTCAAACGTAAGTGTATCAAATACTGCAAAGTCTCTTTGAATAAAAAATATCTAAAAAATACCTGACAACAACTGGAGTAAAACATAGCATAATCAAACCCCCACATGCCTTTTTCCTTTTCAGCCAGGCTTAGGTGAAACAGTAGTCAAGATGTGCGAGGAGCTCTCTGTGCTGGCTCGTACGGTACGACGCCCTGCAGTTGGGACACTCGAGAAAGCTCTCATCCAGCGAGTTGGTACACTTCACTGGAGAAGTGGGATTCAGGGTGCAGTCGCGAATAGTCATCTTCTCCAAATCTAGCCTGTTGTAGGAGCTCGGCTCAGAGAAACGCGTTTCCCTCTGTTTCTGAAAAGAAGAACGTGAAAATTGACTTTATGTTTATTAAACATACAAAACAGGGAAAAGGTGCATATGTGGTACAGTGGCAATTCTAGCCCACCACTGCAGAGACACGGGTTAGTGTCAAAGCAGACATGCCGGAGCCACATAATTAGCCGTGTCTGAGGGAGGGTAGGTTAACGGAACAAATATTCCACAGCACAGCATCAGCGAGTGCTTCTCTGCCCTGCAATGGACTGGCGACTTGTTAAGGGGTGTACATGCACCTACTCCATAGAGTCTCGGGATAGGATCTGGTAAAAAGGTGAATTGTTTTGTGCAATCAAATTTAAATCGGACAAAGCATCTTAAGGTGCATAAACATATGACCTGTTTTATGTGCTTAGTCCTATCCGGATACAATTCTTTAATAAAGACGTGTTAGATGACCTAGTGTAAACCGTATCTATGAGAAACGTCTAACAGGGGTGGAGCAGCAGATGAGCTACTGGACAAGTAACCAGAAGGTTGAGGTCATCTGAGATAGACATTGCTTCTTTGCAACAAATCAGTCAACTTAATTTTATGATATACAGTCGATTCCGATTACAGTCTAATAACCGGCTGGACCGATGAAGCGAACAGGCCCTATGTTACAAGACGGGACGTGCTATGTGGTCTGACGCGCTTTAGCTGTGGCTAAGTGGCGACTTGTGGCTTTTTTTTTTGTAGTAAATGGAAGTGTTAGGCAAAGACCTGTAGGTAGCAGTAGAGGGCTGAGGAGAAACTCAGGAGCATTCTAGTGATGCCAGAGACGAAGAGTTTCTTTGGTAACCAAGGATATTAAATATTTCTTATTCGCTTCTCACGTTTTTTGGTCCGATTAAGCGGAATTTTGGTCCAAATAAGCGAATAACATTTACACGTATATAATAAAATTTGATTTCCGTACTTTAGGATTTGGTCCGAATAAGTGGCTGGTCCAATTAACCGGAATCGACTGTACTCGTCAATGTTAAGAATGGTTAAGGATCTGTGATTTGCTCCAAAAATTCTTTGGAACCATGTTTCTTAGCATTAGCTACAATTAGTCATTTAGTAAAAAGCCATATCCAGAGGGATTTACAACTGATATAATGCAATAACTACATTTACATTTACAGCATTTAGCAGACGCACTTATCCAGAGCGACTTACAATTAATACAGTCTTACAATCCAAGCAATTGTGGGTTAAGGGCCTTGCTCAAGGGCCCAACTGTGGCAGCTTGGTAGAGATGGGATTTGAACCCTGGACCTTCTGGTCCAGAGGCCAATACCTTAACCCCTAGGCTACCACAGTCCCCGGGTAACTATGGGTTAAGGACCCAACTGTGGTTACTTGGCACAATCCTGGAGCTTCCATAGTCAACTTTGATTTGTTTGTAGAAGTGCATCAGCATTAATGTTTATTCACGACAGAAGAATTGATACTAGACCAGACATTCATAATAGGCCAATTTAGAGAAACCGTTTAGCCTAATGCATGTACTTGTAATGTGGGAGGAGGCTGGAGTACCCGGAGTAAACCCACATGGACACAAAAGATGTGCAAACTTCACACTGGTATAGTGCGAGGTAGGGATCGAACCAGGACTCTCTTGAGCTGTAAGGTGACAGTGTTATGTTAATATATAGCTTGTATATATTTGTTTGGTTTGCTTTAGATATATGACCAGTTGCTTACGGTAAAAAGAGCCACAGATTGAAAAATTACCCCTACATGTTTGAACATAAATAGGTGAGGTACAAAGCATTAAAGTATACAGACATTAAGACGTGCAGACGTCACTCTTATCTCACGGTTAACGTGCTGCACTGCCAGCCTTTGTTTCCATTATGTTACCTTCATATAATTGCATGCAGAAATCATAGGCTGTTGTGGTAATGACGGTAACATTAGGGGTAATGATAATATAGCTAAAAAATATACAATAGTTGTAAATATAAAATAAAAAAGATAAAAATGTTTAGACCAGTTATTTAAATGCTTACTAGTTAACAGTACTTTTTTATTAATTACCAATTACTTTCCTAATGATATTTTTCTTGTATAATAATAATAATAATAATAATAAGAAAAAGTATCTAAATTTGTGCTTTTTGACCAACAGAGTCTGCAAAGAATAGATTTCAAGCTTATTCTGGATTTGACAGTTTTGGGAAAAGGTTTGGCAGTCTTCGTTATCAGGAAACAGCCCTGGTCAGAAGCTCTGAACTGTGACTCCATCTCAATATCTGCAAAGGAATAATTAGATAAGTGATGGAGGTTTAGTGGGGCCTTACTGCAGACTCCAGGCGTGTGATTTGGTCTCTGGCTTTGCGAAGTTCTTTCAGCACTTTGTGGAGCTGGTGTTGTAGGCTCTGTCTGTCGAGTTTCTCGTTCTCAAAATCTTTTTCTGACAGCTGTATCTGTCAAGTGAAGCAAAATCAGGCCATGTGTCCCATCCATAACTCATTTTATTACAATTAACAGGCCAATACCTGCTGCTCCAAAATAGTGATTCTTTTCTGATCCTCATGCTGGGTCATTAGGGTTTTCTGCAGCAGGTTCACCTTGAAAAGGGTTACAATGTGACATGTTAAATGTGAGCTGTATATGAAACATTAACTTTAAGCCAAAGCTTATCGTCCTATATCAGTGCACAACCTGTGTGTTGGTCCGAAATCTAGTGAAAATCCTTCTCAGGTGACTTTCCACAAATGTATGAATAAGTGTTCATAATGACATTCATTTGCTAGACCGTGTAAGTACAGCCCTACTTGTTCAGTCTATATATCCATACCTGGAGCAACAGTTCAGCTGCTCTCTTCCTCTCCTCCTCCAGCCGAGCATCAGCCGCCTCTAGCTCGCTCTGCAGCCTGGTGACGCGCTCCTTGTTTAGCTTTCGTTCGTCATTCAGTGCTTGTCTGCTACTCCTGCGTTCCTCTTGGAAGTCTTCCTGGGCTCGCTTCACTTCACGGCTCTTTTCATCATGTCTGGCTCTCAGCTCCTTAAGCTCGGCCTGTAGACGGCTCACCTTCTCACGTTCCTCTACTTGCTCTCTCTGGCTTGCCTGTAGCTCCCTATACTGTTCCTCCTTCTGCACGCCAGTTGGCAGCTGGCCTGGTTCACAGCAGAAAGAAATGCAAAAGGGTCTTCAAATTAAGTGGTAATCACATATTGTACATTCAGAACTATAACAAAGCTTCACTGGAACATAATGTGCATACTCAATAAGTACGTGTGTGAATATATATATATATATATATATATATATATAAAAATGTAAATAAAATTAATCAGTGTCAGACCCCCAGAAAATCCACACTCTATAAAGTATTATATGTAGCCAATAGATCGGCCGTCACTGGTAATTGGCTGATCATTCACAGATTCTGAACTCTTCATAGATAGCCACACTTGCACCCCACACGACAGCACTACAAAAACAGCTACAAATGAAAAACACACCGCTTTCGCTAACATTAATTCAAAATTAAATTCTGTTTTAAACACTTTAAACTGTGTTTATTTGTTAGACAGATCGGTGCTTACACACGCTGACGACGAGGAGGTGTTAGATATCAGTCGTGCTCCAAAGTGCACCAGTTCTTCAGTGAGTGCAGGATGCATGACAAATATAAGCAGCAGAGGACATTTAACACAGCATCACCTCACTGAATATGTGTAATCTGACAAAGCTAAAGTGAACTCTGCTAAGAGTGCAGAGCCAGACACAATCCATACGTCATACGTCTAAAAAAAAAAAACCCCTCGGAATCAGCCAAGAAAATTGCAATCAGTGCATCCCCAATTATATGCATTAATAGAGTTGTATTGTACAGGTGTTTACTGATTTTAATGAACAGTGGTGTTTGGTAGAGCGGCCTGTATTGTATATTATAGCAGATAAATGTATACTATGACAAGTTTTTTTTAAACACATACATTAACCTACATTTGGCAAAAATCATAAACACAAAACTTATAATAATACGGTAAAAACCAAACATGTCATTTACTGAGTAATGGATTGAAAGTGAAAAGTAGGCAAACACCTCCATTGATGCACTCTGGGTGCAAGCGTAACTGCTAAGCTAAAGGTAACCTGTGTGCTGGAGCAGTAAATTACATGGGAGTCTCTAATAAAGCGGCCATTCATCGTACAAACACATGCCACGGTAAAAATGATGATACAGTGGTACATTCTCCAGGCTGCATCAATGTCGACCTGCCTTAAGCACCTCCTAACACCCTCCAGTACTAAAACCCTGTCAAAAACACTGAGGTATGATTGGGAACTAAACCGAACTGCCCGTTTCTGAATGTTAGACAAGCAAACTGGGAATAATTTGACATTATGCTGGAAAAGGGGCAGATGTGAAATACCACTTCTAATGCTTAATAGTAGAGCAAGCGCCTAGACAGCTTAGGTGGAGCATTTCAGCGAGAGCACATTTTTCCTTTACTTTCTGAATCGGCTGCTTTGTGCTGTTGCTGGAGTGCTTGCTTGGCTTGGTTTAACTGCTGCTCAAGCTCAGTAATCCGTGCCAGTAGCCCCTGAACGAAGGCCTCTCTCTGCTGGTCATAAACAAGCCAGTGCTGGTTTTTCTCCAGGGCCTGAAAAAAACAACACAGAAGAGAAAACAACGCATTTCAGCAGGCAGTATGTTTGTTTTAAGAGTTGTTTTTAACAGTGTTGCTGAAGAATCGAAGGTGAAAATGCAATGTTTGTGGACTCACGTCACGTAGCTGTTCCTGCACCGCTGAAATCTCGCCACAAGGAACCTGTTAAGAAAGTACAGGACTCTATTTAATATACTATTCACACAAATTCACACCAAGGCAATTTAGAGTGACCAATTAACCTAATGCATATCTTTGTGATGTGGGAGGAAAACGGAGCACCCCAAGTAAACCCACAGACACGCAAGGATCAACCCAGGGAGCTGTGTGGCGACCATGTTAACTTCCTGTAGCACCCCAAAGCCCATCTAAAATTTTATAATCCATGTACATTAACATTATTGTGGCAAATTGGATTAGTATTAGGGGTGCAGGAAAAAATCGATTTGAGCTCGAATCGCATTTCTAACATTGAACGATTCAGTATCGATTCTCATTTT
>JAUZSU010011969.1:0-11097 GCA_034780255.1 Parotocinclus maculicauda
AACACCCCCACAAACACCCCCACAAACACCCCCACAAACACACACACACAAACAAACAAACACACAAACACACACACAAACACAAACACAGTACTATTAGTGCGTAGCCCTGATATATACATACATATCTAAATTAAACTATGTTTGTTGTATTAATGGTTTCTTATCCTTACCTGTAAAGGAAGAAGGCTGAGAGTGGATGGATCCTCTGTTAAGCATAGCCATGATCTGACCTACGAAATCTTTGGGGATAAAGTTGGCATAGGGCAAAATCTCTGTACTGATCAACTGCACCACCTAGAGGACACATAACAGAACAACACACGCCAAGGTCAGTGATATTTGAAGGTTAATAAACACCTCCCAATAACATAATTTCATTCATTCATTCATTCATTGTCTTTTCCGCTTATTCCACTTGGGGTCGCGGATAAGCTATATAAATAAAGTCAACAGCACTGATACATATAACCTATGACGAATACTCATACTAATTTTACAACTCATAAGGATTTATAAAACACCTACCTCCACGTCAATGGCTTCGTTTTTTTGGAACTCTTGAATAGAGATATTATCAGGAGGTGTGCTGGAAACAATAATTCCAGTTACAACAATGTTTTAATTGAAAAATAAAATACAAGCTGTGTGTGTACTATCTATGCATTAGCTGTGCTATATACCTTTTGGTAAAGAGAAAGTCCTCGAAGGTGTTAGCTAACTCAGGCCACATGGTGTCAAATTTGCCCGAAGAAGCATGCTGTCGGGCGACTGGGAGACCGACAGAGAGAACTTTAAGCAGAGAGGATACAGACAGTTTCCATGTGCTCTCAGCAGGACATGCATACTTCAAGCCTAAAGGCATTCTCAGAGTCTACAACAATAGTCACATAAGAATAGAGAAATAATGAATAAGTGTAAACATAGAATTATGTTAAAGATGAAACAACAGAGTCTGCTTACAAGAATTTGGGAATATTTAAAAATGAATTCAAAGCAATACAAAAGAAAAATTATCTTTTTTCAACTTCAGAAAAGCAAACAACAAGTCAAAAGTTATTCCATAATGCAGCTGGAAGTTGCCTTGGAGCAAGAGTGGCAGAGGATCTGCCTAACCAAAATTCTCCTTTGGATCTAGAGGGCTGGTTTGAAGGAGGCTGCTGCTGAGATACAACTTTTGTGGCCCCGGCGGGGTCACCTGGCAGAAGGTGTCTGATGTTGTAAAACCCAAAAAACCCAAAGATCCCAGGTTACATGACTGATAATAAATCCCAGTGCATCTAGAGGTATCCTGCACATTTTGATTTGTATTAGCAGTAAATCAGGAATTATGACCTTGACTTTGAAATCCCAATAATGTTGCACAATGTACAGTGTGTATTCATGTGTTACCCTTTTAAAAGATCAAATAAACAATCCTTTCAACCAATCAAATAAAGCTAAATTTCAAATTGAAAATGAAAATAATACAAAAGCAATACCTTGATGATATTCTGTAAGACTTT
Organism: Parotocinclus maculicauda; assembly: GCA_034780255.1. Classification (NCBI taxonomy): domain Eukaryota; kingdom Metazoa; phylum Chordata; class Actinopteri; order Siluriformes; family Loricariidae; genus Parotocinclus; species Parotocinclus maculicauda. The sequence goes on from JAUZSU010011969.1 coordinate 1,506, forward strand.
CTCATTTATAACAGCCTTGTGACACGCTGTTTTATGATAGAGGTCTACCACCACCTCAAGAGATCTTTCAGCAAACGGCACATAGTTTAAGGCCACCCACTCTGCCTATAGAGAGGAAAAAAAGAAGATCCTAATAATTAAACAACATGCTGTCATTTTGTGCGCAGCTCCTTGTGATGGTAGCAAAATGAGTCAAGAGTAACACTGAATAAAGCAAAGCACAAGTAAACATATCTCAATATTTAAAACTCAACAACTGATAATTTGTAACAGAGTAAACCTGCAACCCATTTAAAGACAACAGCATTCTGAATCTTCTAGGAGCTTGTTAAGTCTGCGCATACTCAAGTAAAAAAAATATGTTTTTAAAGAAAGAAAAACAGAATGTTTATGAATGGTGGTAATGAGGTAAAAAAGTCACAGGTTTATCACTGGTCTGCATTAAGTGAAAGGGGCAGTGAGGGGTGGGAAAAAAAAACTCACCGGTGCAAACAGTTGGATCTACAGTGGATCCATTTGACAAGTACAAAAACAGAACGAGAGAAGAGAAGTCAAATGCTAACCAGTCCACATCGCGGCACAGATTAATTGAAAAACACACAAAAGTGCACTATATGATGAGGTACAGCAGTTTTTCAAACAAAATGAACAACACACTAAGGTATGTATGACTTAGAAATTAAATTATGGCCACGAATAAGCATGTCTCTGTTAGAGAAACATAAAAGGAGCAACAGAGGATGAAGATTAAAGAAGTAAAAGTACCAAAAGTGTTTTTTATAAATTCCACCTAATCCTCCCCCTACCCTAAACAACAGTTATATTTACCTGAAAAAGATTATACTGTTCTATAAATAATGTTATGCAATTATCAAGAACAATGTATACCAAGTTAATAAATGAATACAAAAAAACAGTTCAATCCTGTTATCCAAACCAACAAAATATTTATAAAGAATTCGAATGTGACAGGACGCCACCCCAACTACAAGGCATTCTGAACACCTCTCCCAGAATGCAAGTGACAATGCTGATAGCAGGCAAGCGGGAGGACCAGTCAGAGAATTCCTTGCATCACTATTTTACACTGACATCACTGAAAGCAGGAAATAATGGGCATTGGACTAGCACTATTTAAATCTTTTTTTTCAAATAAGGTGGATTCGGATAACGGGGTTCGACTGGACTGCAAATGTTCACTATTAATGATAAATTTGGGAAATATCAGCTAAAAAGGTAATGAAAATACAATGTTATTAAGTTTCAGCAACGATTATATAAAAATAATACTGTATACAGATGACACACACCTGGTTATATTTAGCATTCGCCACATGCTTGGTTTCCATTTTGCCATATTGTGGGGGTTTGCAAGAGAACTCAACAAACTGCAAGAGCTGCTCAAAGATGGCAGGGTACATCACCTGTAGACTCTCAGGACCCACACAAATTGCCTGAAAAAATGCAACACACAATCCTATTGACAAAGAAATGTGTTTTTCTTAAACTTAGACTCAGCAATTCAGTAAGAGTGCAAGTTATATACATTACTTAAGCACAACTGAATTAAACAATTTTTTGCTCACAAAAAAAAAATAAAAATTTTTTGCAGTGCTCCCTAATTTTTGTGAGCAGTGTATTTTAGAACATACTACTATGCAACATAACTACTATGACTTTCCTATGATTACTAGAAAAGAAAAAAAAACTATAATAGCAAACACAAGCCCATCTATCTATAGCACCAGATATTTACCAGGCGACTCATGATATTTGCATCAAAACACCCTGATGACGTTCTCACCTTCTGCAGCACATCTAGTGCTGTGAGTACAGCCTCCTGTAGACTGGTGAGCACTGCTTCTGTATATGAAGGCAGTATAAATGGAGAAGCATCTGAGCTGATTGGTACAGACACTGCTCCATGTAGTATTACACCCAGCTTGTGCAAGTCATCCATGCTAAAACCTCCTGCTATATGTTGATACAGAGCAGGAAAGATCTGGATTAGTGCTGTAAGGAAGGGCTGGCTTGGCACGAATGCCAGTTTTTCAGCGCTGCCACTCGGTGGCTTTGTGCACTCAATGCCTGTACGGTACCAAGTGCTCCATGCTGACCACCACAACGCAGAGTCATCCTGCTCCTCCCCAGGAGGAGGTGGCTGAGGCTGGGTGTTGTAACGCTGAGCTAGACGCTCTGCTAGAGAGTCTGAGCGGGTCAGGGGTCTTCCAGGGCCTGAAGATGTAAGGGAGTCCACCAGAGGAACTATGGGAATGTCCACAGATCCCAAAGAATCAGGTTTATCCATGTCTTTAATTGGTGTCACCAACTGGAGAATCTCCTGAAAACTTTTCAGAGCAGCTAGAGAGACCTCGTTGTTTTTGCTGAGAGCTGCTGACTGGATGTGGTCCAAAAGCACCTCCCATGCTTTGAAAAAATCACCTAAAAGAATGTTTTGGAAAAGAAGAGGTATGCTTAAAAAGTTACAGGTAAGCAAAAGCAACCAATGTGGTAGCTACATTTGAGGTTTTTAAGTATTTTGTATTATGTTTTTTCTTATTATATGAGTTAAAAACAATTGAAAACCATCAGCGTAATGCAATTTCAAAATGCCACCAAATGCCCTTAACAAACATTATTACTTTTTTTTGGTAAAAATACATCCCACTTACAATTACGTTAATGATTTTCTTTTCTTTCTATTTTTTCTTTTTGTTCTATTTTATTATTTCTGAAGTGCACACAAAGCATATAAAAAACCCCAAAAAACTTTAGTCCCCTGCAATTAAAATAAATAACTAGAAACAGAGGTTTAAAATGCTCTATGCTAGTTGTACCATATATTAAATAAAATAAGTTTAACATTTTATTTGACCTTTTTTCTGAAGTGTAAAAATTCAAATAATGTGTACTTTTATTGTATAAAAATGTCAACAAATGGAATATTTAGTTTACTGCAATTTATAGAAATCATTTTAAATGTGTATGATGATTGCACCCTCTGGTGTCTAGTATAGGCAATTCCATTATATGGCATAATAAACACAAGGCATGTTACATGCATTGTTATACCCATGTTATTCTATTATCTGTGCTATCCAAATATTATAATTAATTGTTCATACTAAAGCAGCGATGATATTTGGGAAAAGAAAACCAGACATTTGACAAAGCTAATTTACATTTACTGCACTTAGCAGACCACCTGATCCAGAGGGACTTACAAAAGTGCTTTGTATTCGTATTCAGTAATGTACAAATATTTTCTTAAAGATTCTTAAATATAGCAATAATATACATTTTGGTTGGTAACTATGCAACGCAGCTAATGTCTTATTTGCATTAATAAGCCAAAACAAATCAGACTGAACAAAAAATCATGAATCATCTTAGTACAACAGCGTGTTTATCCCTGGGATTTATTAGTCTGTATGTTTCTTGGAGCTGATGTATTAGATGTTAGAGAAATGTTCAGGAGTAAAGCCCTGAGCGACTTTAACAAGAAACAAATACTGCAGCTTTGACCGAAGAGAAGGTTTGTGCGTCTCCTAAACAACAAGTCCTGGTAAGCAGTTATGAGTACCTTCCCTCAGTGGCAGTAGGAGAGACAAATCACAAACCAGTGGCCACTGTCCACAATCAGGTGTGTCTACAAGGGGGACGCGAGTGTCAGAACTAGTCAGACAAATCCTGTTTTCATTTCTATCACTTTTGAAGTTTTGAGCGTGTACACCATTTACATGGGGAAGTGATGGCAGCAGGGTGCACTGTGTAAAAAAGACAAGCTGGTGGAGGGAGCTGGTGATGCTTGTTAAGTCAATGGTAATTTTCTTCCGGTAAACCCTGGGTCTGGGAATTCAAGTGGTTTAAAAGCTTTACCTAATTAAGTTTATATTACTAACTGCATTTTAGGTTCCTTACTATTAATTTGTTTGTTTGTAATTTGGGGAAAAAGTCTGAAAATGCTAGTACAAAATGCTGGCTTTGTCTTTTTATGGAGAAGGATTCATACTGCAGCAAGATAAAGATCCAAATTCACTTCAACATTTAAAAAAAAACTACTTGAATACCAGGAGTACTGGTTGTCACTAAAGTCACCTGACCTATACATTTTGGAGCATTTACAGGACCACTTGGACAGAGAAAGCCATATCATTTGGTAACATCACAAGATGCTCATTGGAATGTTGTGAAATCCTGCAGAGATAACACGGATCATTACATTGTGCACAAGGCTATGGAGTCCTTATAAACTTAAGTGCATGCTGTCTTAACAGGATAAGGGAAAACATACAAAATAAAAATTCATTCGGAAAATTGTCAAAACATTTATTTCCCTAAAGATTAAACTTTTTACTCAAATCTGTATAATGATTACAAAATTTCTAATGCAATGCATTCATTGAAAGCATTTTAGTAGGGGTTTTAGGCTTCGGGTTCTAACTGCATATAGACATTTCAACTATAATTAACTCTTAAACAGCATTATTGACCTGGTTGGGACATTTCTCACCCAGTTGCTGCAGCAGGTATCTCCTGGTGTTGAAGATCCGTGCAACACCAGCCAGGGTCAGGACCCAAGTCTCTGCCCACTGCTTCTCTGCTGTGTCACGAGAGTGGTGAATGAGAATGTTTCCACCCCCTGATTCGATCTTCTCTTTATCTGCAGTGGTGGATGACTTCCTCACACAGTCCAACAAGTGAAAAAGCACCTACAAGGGTACAGTGCAATGAGGCTCTAGAGAAAATTGCTTATTCACAATGAACAAACAAATGATAGTGATGACATTCTAAGAAGCAAGACTGAACAGACTAGACAGCAAACAGCTCAATAAAATCACCACTTCTAAGTAAAATCTAAAGAGTAAACTGTAGCTGATATATAACAAAATGTTAGTTATGTATCTGGGTATAAAAAGGGTACCTTCCACACTACTATGTGCCATGTGGGTTGTTGTAACAGGGTTCCGTGAGCAGCGATAGTTGAGAACAACGTTTGGCCTGCACTTTTTCTGACAGCCGGCCGAGGATCCACACACAGCTCTCCCAGCTTGGCGTAAAGACATAACCAAAGGCAGTCAAAAGGTGGAGATGGATGGAAAGGCCTATTCAGAGGCTCCCCCTTTTCTTGGGCTTGTTTCTGCAGAACTGCCTCTTCCGTTTCCAGCTCCTCTGTAATAATCTCCCCTCGTTGGAAGAAATAGTCTGAAATGTTCCACTGGGAAAAAAGTTAAATACTAGTTAAATTCACCTTTCTGCCCAACAAAGGTTTGGTGCAAGATTTGCTCGTACCAAAAGACCTATCGAGGTCAGGCTAATGTTCAAGTCCTGGTTTTGAAGTCCAAAGCTGCCAGCAACATCCACAACAACCTGGAGGCACGTGCAAGGCAAGGTGGGTAGAAAATCTGTCACTACCAACTGCAGGCACTGGAAGGCCGTTCTGATTAGGGACTCACTGTAAGGCAGCGCAAGCAAAACTTAATGACAGGAAGAGAAATCAATTGCAGGTAGGTCATGTTAACACAGTCAACATTTTATGATTCATCAAATGGAGATTTAAGAATATTTCTTATACATATGATTCAGCATATGTCCTTAGCCAAATACAATACAATAATACAAATACAATCCTATAATGTACAATCCATGCAATAACGGTGGCAGCTTAACAGTGCTTGGACCAGAAAACTGGGCCTTCTGGTCAGTAATCCAATTGCCTCTTCACTGCACGACTACATTTAATGATTGAAGACATGTTTATGTGCCTCACCCCTGATCATTACGTATAGCTCCGATGACCCCCAGGACTAGAGGCCAGCCTGCACCAAGGCTGTCACCCTGACTCTGCAAAATCTGCAGCACACATTCAAGCTGCTTCTGCCTGATGTCAGAGTGCAGGATGTTGGAGAGCTCCTTAAGAGGGTTTAGCAACAGCAGCTGTAGCCTCTGTGAACACCAAATCATTGGGTTAAAGCACTGACAAGGTCAGAGCAAATATAAACTGAAAAAAACAAACAAACGGATACAGACAGAGCACCACCAAGGACTATCTTGCATATTCAGCCTAATGCTAAGAGGCATTATAAACCTAAAGGGCATTTACACCTCCAAAAATTAAAGAAATAACAATTTAAAATAAAAAACATGCAATGTTCCTTACATTTATTTGGACTATTAATTCATTGCAGACAATATGAACCCAATATATAGCATTTTTTGTCTGGTCAACTTCATTTAATTTGTTAATAAGTATCCATTCTGCATTTCAGACATGCAACACATTCCAAAAGAAGTTGGGCCCAGGGCAATTTAGAGCTTGTAATGAGGTAATAAAAAAAAGCTAATTAATTATGTGATTTAAAATAACCCTTGCCGTTTATGAACTGAGATTCCTCCAGATTCCATGACCTGTTTAATGTTATTATAGATACAGAAACATGTAAAATCCCTTCCAAACAAACTGGAATTTCTCTCAGATTTGAGCCTTTCATAAATAAAGATTTTGTACCAAATTATTACTATTCTAACTACCTGTTGACTTTATCTGCATTAAATCGTTATTTAGTGTTTTTGTAATTTATAACTGCCCTGTCCAAACTTTGTTTTTGAAATTTCTTACAGGCCTAAAATGAAGAAATGTATGTTGATTAACAAATTAAATAGGTTAAGTTAACCAGAGAAAAACATGAAATATCTAGGGTTCAAACTGTCTGAAATAAAACGAAAGTTAAAGTAAATGTAAGAAACAATGCGTTTCTGTATTTAAATTTTCCACACTGTCTCAATGTTTTCTGATTTGGATTTGTAATCTGGCTGATAAAGACATTTAGACATCAAGGAGAAAACTAGATTTGACCTGGTTCTGAGAAAGTGGAGGGTCATGTCTGTAGGAGAGGCCAGCTTTGATCAAAGATGTTACAGCCTCAGCTCCCCACTCCCTCATACGTGTGTTAGGGTGCTGGCACACCTGACAGAAATATAGGAGTGCAATAGAGGGTAAGACATGCATAGATTAAAAAAATGGACGAGAAGGACAAATTTGTTGATTTTTAAGCTAAGGATGAACATGAAAAATCGACTGAATGAATTGGATGCACAAATCATCAGAATATTAAAGCCCCATTTTCAACAATGCAATGGTAGAGTCAATGGTTGCATTTGCACTGCTTTTAAATAATTACAACATTATAGATGAAGATCAAGGCCAAACAGATCTCTATTTAAGCAATACAAGAAAATCTCAATGTTTAGTAAGCAACACCTGTTGATTCTAGCAGATTTAGAGTTGTGCACCATTGGTTAAGTTAGGCAGTCTGTTTTGTTCATTATTTGAACTGTTACGTTACTTCTAGTTGTAAAAAGGCACAACCAGACAAATAGTTATTTAATGTTACCCTCGACTTTCAGGTCAACATTATTTTCTTGAAATTCACATTCTACAGAAACCAACAATGCCAAACACTCCTTAAACATCACTGAAAACAGTACATTGAGTGGGCAAAAGTCACCATTAGATTAGATATATAACTGCATCAATAATAGTGTAATAATGACCATACCTTAAACTTAGCAGTAAGCAAAAAAAAACATCTTGTATGGCTACATATGTATTTATTGTGACCTCCCCTTACACTTCAGCTTTAGCAGCACATGACAGCTTCATGACACATGATCAGGAATGGTCTTTTTAGAATGGAAGCAGCCAAGAAAAAAAAACAAACTTTTTGTAAGGTGAACAGGGTGAAAAGGCTAAGATATGGTAAAGCTCACAAAGAATAGAGTTTTATAGAGTGACAAAGCAATGTTGAGTTCAACAACAATACGTTATATATAACAATTTTACAATTGCTAAAAAATAATAAAATAATACATTAAATCTGTCAGCAGTGAAAACACAACAACATTGCTATACACTGCTCAGAAAAATTAGGGGGTATTTTAAAATGAAAAATCCCCTAATGAAATATTCCCAATTTTTGTAAGCAGTATATAAAGCATGTACAGTGCAGCCCAGTATGCCTTAATATGGTGTCGATTGGGGGCGACGCATCAATAAGTTCAACTCTTTAATCAGAAATAACAGGCACAGAAGATAGGATTCCTGGCTTTAAAACAATCTACAAAAGAGACAACCAGTACTCAAGAAAAACAACTAATTGGAGTGACAGACTGTATGCACTGGCTGATCCATTTGATTTATATCAGTGATGAACTGAGGTTTTGGTCAACAGTCAAAGGCAACATATTTAGAAATTCTCACATCTAACTGTGACTGGCTGGGACAATCCACATGGATAAAAAAAAACACACTGTGATGAAAATAAACTGAAAGAAACAAGGAAATGTTTGCATTAAAATAAACATAAATAACAACTTATTTGCGAGGAAGAAGTTCAGAAGCTTACCTTCTGCAAGACAGACAGGATGCAAGAAGAGACATAGGTGACCAAGACAGACAGATTGAGAGAACAAGTATACAGAGAAACAGAGAAATATGAAGAGTACAATGCAGAAACAAGCATTTTAAGAGCAAACAAGAGTACAGAGTGACTTCTGGGTTAGAAAACGACACGTGACTACACATGAAATAAACAGGTTAAGGTTTTATACCACACACCAACATAAGTGTCTTCAATTAAAGCTGAGCCTCTATTTCGTTATCAGAGAGAAGGTCGAATTAAATTTGTACTCATTCCAATGTACCTCCAGCAGGTGTGCAGTAATAGGTCTCCAGAGGATCTCTATGCGGTCCATATTCACCAGGCCTGTCTCCAACAGTTTAGCAACTGCAAACAGTGATGGTTCCTAGTGGCCAGACAAACAAAACTTTACCTGTGTAGGTACACACACTCAGATACAGTGTTTATTAGTTACATATATATACACTACTCATATGATGAAAATTAGTAGTTAGAGTAGGTACAGTATATAGATATACAATTACTATATACAGTGGGTACGGAAAGTATTCAGACCCCTTTACATTTATCACTCTTTGTTTCATTGCAACAATTTGCTAAAATAAATAAAGTTCATCTTATTTCTCATTAATGTACACTCAGCATTCCATCTTGACAGAAAAAAAACAGACAAGTAGAATTTTTTTTGCAAATTTATTAAAAAAGAAAAACTAAAATATCACATGGTCATAAGTATTTAGCCCCTTTGCTCAGTATTTAGAAGAAGCACCATTTTAAACTAGTACAGCCATGAATCATCTTGGGAATGATGCATTCTGGATTCTCTGCCATTCTTCCTTGCAGATTCTCTCCAGTTCTGTCAGGTTAGATGGTGAACGTTGGTACACAGCCATTTTCAGGTTTCTTCAGAGATGCTCAATTGGGTTTAGGTCAGGGCTCTGGCTGGGCCAGTCAAGAATGGTCACAGAGTTATTCCGAAGCCACTCCTTTATTATTTTAGCTGTGCGCTTAGAGTCATTGTCTTGTTAGAAGGTGAACCTTCGGCCCAATCTGAGGTCCTGAGCACTCTGGAAGAGGATTTCTTCCAGGATATGTCTGTACTTGGCCACATTCATCTTTCCTTGAATTGCAACCAGTCGTCCTGTCCCTACAGCTAAAAAACACCCCCATAG
>JAUZSU010011980.1:0-11097 GCA_034780255.1 Parotocinclus maculicauda
CGATTCATCGATTAATCGAAAAAATAATCGACCGATTCATCGATTATTAAAATAATCGTTAGTTGCAGCCCTAGTCTTACCCAGTATAGTATGCAGTATGCAATAACTTGATGTCTTATTCTACACCATCAAATGCTCAAGGTAAACAGATTTCATAGACATACATAAATGCATTACTCGCCAACCAACATATACGAGATAATCTTTTTAGGTTTATGTGAAGCACAAAGCCTTTACTTTAATTCAATGTGAACCCCATGGGTGACGCAACAAGCCTTAACACATGCTTTAACAATGTTAAAATTGGACTTTCTTGTGACATCCTGTATATACACTCACTGACAAAAGAACCCAGAGAGAAATGTCAGATTGCTGCAAAACACAGCATGCAGCATGCAATTATGTCACAGGCAGATATGTATTGATTACACTTGAAGTCTGATTAGACACAGAAACTTGCCTTACAAGGCGGTAAAATTGTTTCACATGCTGTTTATAAAAAGGTTCTCGGAGGCTACTTTTGTGTGATTTACCTCTTGGTGAGAGATCATTGACTGCTGGACATGCCTCTTCAACACACTTGAAGGCATTTTGCCCAGTTCACAAATCTGAGACATAAGCTTCAGCAGGACTGTAAATATACTACTCACAAAAAATAAGGTATATTTCAAGATGAAATAAGAAATAAGATGCAACAAGAGCGGATAAAGGTGCTTCCTCCACTGCCCGATTAAAATATGCTACTTTTGGTAAATGTAATTATTTTTTTAATAGATTGTTGGCTGCTGTATGTCTCTATGAAAAAGTGTCTCTATTTAAAAAGTGTACTTAAACTAATAGCCGCTCTACATATAGCGAAGGTACTAAACGATTACTGACAATCCTGCAGAGCCTGATTTACAAATGATTACTGAGGTTCTGATATGAGATGGACTGAACAAATAACATTTAGGTCTAGAAAGCCTGTATAATGAAAGTAAATTATGTTTTCAGAGTTGCTTTGTTGATTAAATATTTAATTATGATCTCTCTGGTTTAAACTGCTACTTCTACTTCTACTTCACAGGTTGTCATGGTACTGGGAAATGCAATTACTATCTGACTTATGGTTTCCTATGATTAGATTATGGTGGTCCATGTACCCCTTCTAACTGAATTACTGACAAAATCTGATTTAATGCAGTTATATGATTATTTTGAGCATGTAAACACACTTAGTGGCAGCATAAGACTTAATTTTGGTTTATTAATTATGGTTTAGTTAAGATTATTTTGGCTGAGCTGTGGACTATGTTGCTTCATTTCTGTTATTATGCTAGTTATTATGGTGATGTTAAAGTAATACTTTTTCAGCTAAACATTCACTTTATTAGGTATACCTGTTCAAATTCTCATTAACACAAACGTCAAATGAGTTCATAAAAAATGCCAGTAATGGATTTTGAAATTCAAATTGAGCACCAGAATGGGAATGAAAGGTGATTTAAGTGACTTCTACTAGGATTTTCATACACAGTCATCTCTAAAGTTTACAGAGAAGTCAAGTGGCCAAAGGGTGTACCATGTTGTGTACTGATTCTGTTGCAGGGCATTGTTTGCTGGGTAGTGACATAGTGATTTTTGTAGGGGTCACGCTATACAACAGCAGCAAGCCTATGAAATACTGTTAAGGTGTAATAGGATACAATTTAAAGTGTAAAAGCAAACGCTTAAGGCCACAAGGGTATCATTTATAAAAGTGATCGATGACAGTTGCTGTTTCATGATGTATTTGTCTTTTCCCCTATGCTTATCCTTTCTCCACTAGCATTCCTTATTCTCCCCCTTCAGTTACTTGCGCAGCAAGGTCCACCACCACACTTGAAACTGATGATATAACTTTCCTTGAGAGAAAAATGTGTTCTATAAAAAAGGCAATTTGTCTCAGACAGTAAATCATCCAGGTCCCAAATATTCCCTGTTATGGTCATTGTTTCACTTTGTCTGGCTGCTGACTTGGACTGATGGGGCCTTTTAAAACTTACTGATTGCACACAGACATGGAATGAGAGACATATTGGGCATACATAGGCATTTGAAAGCAATACATTAGCAGTTTAGTCCAAAAAAATTTATAAAACAACTTGTAAAAAATGTAACTTATTGTCTAGCAGAAGTACAGGGGTTTTGTACAAATTTACAAAGAACACATCATACTATTCAAAAAACAGCCACCATGAGTAGGGTTTATTACATGACTGTCAGATATGCACAGTTTACTATATAATAAGAGTTTTGATCTCTTAATGGAACCTAAAAATCCAGAAATCAGGAACTTGAATACTCAATGATAATAGTCGCAAACTCTTAGTCAATCACAGTTAATCACAGAAAATATGCTTACTTGTTTCTTACTTAATGAAATGTTTATTTATACTGATCAAATAATGGCCAGTCTCTCTTAGGTCATCTGATTCAAGTGTATTAACAGTAGGCAGTCTAGTGGTTTCAATCTTCTTCTCCAAAATAACTGTATTAAAGGCATTATGCATATAAAGTCCTAGGTGCTCTACAAATGGCAGCGCAGAAAATATCAGCCATATGCACTCAAACTCATTACAGACCTTTTTTATAAAGTACCTCACTCTCACATTACTGTTGATGCCAAAATTAATGGCTGCATGCACGCATTTCCACTTGTCTCCAAGTAAACGAGTAAACAAGTGTGACAGCATTTGTTGTCTGGGTCAGATCCTTTATTTGAACTGAGGCAGGCACAAACCTTACATCAGAAATAAACAAGCTCAAAGTCAGTGCAGGCCAAGCTATATGAGATGCTTAGATTTTATATTTATTATTTTTTTTATATTGAACCAGTGTTTGTTTGCTTATTAGTTTGATTTAATGTCATATCAGAATCAGTGGTTATATTCACAACAGCCATATGGCTATATCAACACAGGTATACATGTCTTTTGAATGTAGAAAAAAACAGAGCACCTACAGTAAACCCACACAAACACAGACAGTGCATAGTACCGTTGTCGGGATCTATACGGAGATTTTGGAGTTGTGTGACCATAGAACCAATGGAAATACAAAAGTAATGTAATTTGGAGCTTAAAAACTAAAACATTTCCCTTTTAAAAAAATCCCTCTAAGAATGTGAAATGCTATGGTAGTGAAACAATATTGTGAAACAAAAATTATAGTTTAATACAGTGTGCCCAAACTTTTCCTGCAGTGGCAACCCCCCATTTGGGTACCACTGGTATAATAAATATGTGAGTGCTGCATCTAGCGAAAACAATTGTCTTTATTATTACCCTACTAAATTGTAATTATCTGGCTTTCAAAACTTAGACCTGAACAACCTGTTGTCCAATTAAGCTCACAAAGAACAAAGTAGATGCGGTATAACACCAGCATAATGCTTTTTATCTTAAGTTGCATTCTGTTCTCATATGCACAATTATGAGCTGATATTGGCACTCACCTCCTGTGCAACGATGCTGGAAATGCGCACTGCCCGCTTAACGCGACCATTTCTGTTGCTTGATGCCCCCTCCTGTCCAATGCTGTCTCTGCCGCTAAGTGACATCTCACTCATCATCTGATCGCTTCCCCCCGAGTAGCGGGCATCCCGCTGTTCACCCGACTCCTGTCTATAAGTCCCACACGCCAGCACGCCCACAATCCTGGCCACGTCACCTCTGACCTGTAAATCGCTGTTGGCCCAGTTTTGGAGATCTCTGTCAATGTGGACCAAAGCAGTTAAAGTGTTTCTATGATTCCTCAGTGTTGCTGCTGTTACAGTATAAGCCACAATGTGCCGGTTTCCCCTCTCTGCCTTTTTGACTGTGTGAGAGCCCTAAGGAGTCTCCAGTCTCTCACTCTTGTTGCCCTCCCCTTTTGTGTTCACACTCCTCCCTCTGGCTGCTTTTTCTAAAGAGGAATCAAAGTTGTACAGGGCTCTTTAAACTTAGTTTACTCAGGTAGGTCTGGCAATTTGCTTACATCTTCACACTCTTAACTGCTTTGCTCAGTTTGCTCTTTCTAGGTGTCCTTTCTTTCCCTCCCTCTATCCTCCCATCTTTCTCTCCAGCTTCCTCTTCTGAACTCCCCCCCTTCACTGCATCATCTCCACTTGTTTAGCTCTAATTACTACTGGCTGTTTGATCCTTTTCTGCACCCCTCTGGCCTAAGTCCCTCCTCTTTCACCAGCTGTGGAACTTGATTAATGCCCTTAAAAAATAAGAACATAAAAATCTTTTTTAACACACTTAAACCCAGGGTATTAGCAGGTCACATTTATTGGTAACAAAACTATTTGAGTGTTACTCGAGCAGTCTTCAAACCGAAATGTATTAGGTTACTTTCATTAACAACTTTTCCATGAACGTTATGCTGCACATCATGTAGTACAAAAGTGATTCCCTCATATAAGGGATTTGGCTGAATCGCACATAGAGACCACTGGTTTAATTAAGAAATTAATTATCAAACTAATCTTCATATCAGTATAACTGTCTTCGCGGTGCTAATGTTTTTAGCTATCCACCTTGGTAAGTATCAACACTCTCTACTTATAAGCACTGGCTTTTCTTCACAACTGAACCAGCCTGTTTATTTATGGGAATAGTACTAAGTCTGCACCAGCTGAAAGGTGAATCATTCTACACAGGATTTCAGCTGCAGGGTGTAGGGGTTTACCCCTATCCAGCATATTTTCAATACATTTAAAGGATGGAGTTAGTGTGTCTGCAACTAGATTTTAAAAGATTTAAACTACGTAATTTAACTCAAGCAAGCTGGAACACATCAATACATTTTTAATTTCATGCTCTGCCACTCCTGTAGTGTATCACCTTAAACACAGTGGGTTTTTATTTCTTAGCTAAAGGAACAGCTTTTGTATGATTTATTTTATCTATTTATCTGGCTATCCTTAGTGATACAGTGTCCAATAAACTTTATATGTCTTTATTGGTCTTTAAATAAATTATGTAATCTTCATTTACATTAAATATTTAATTACATGTACATATAACCCCACTTTCAGTGAAGTTGGGATGTTGTGTAAAACATAAATAAAAACAGAATACGATGATTTGCGAAACCTTTTCAACTCATATTCAATTGAATACATTACAAAAACAAGATATTTAATGTTAAAACGGATAAACTTTTTTTTCACAGGTGGGTATTAAGGGATAACTTTTATCATGCAATTGAAAGGAGTTTAGGAATTGCATCATCTACAGTCCATATTATCATCAAAAACATTTGAGAAACTGAAAACAAGGCTGAAAACCAATATTGAATGCCCGTAACTTTCGATCCCTGAGACGGCACTGCATTAAAGATGTTGCCAAGCCACATTTTGCACGTGTTACAACAGCGTGGCTTCATAGTAAAAACGTGCATTTTTTAGTTTTGTTAAAATAAAAGGTGATGTAACAGAGTGGTAAACATACCCCCGTCCCAACTTCTTTGGAATGTGTTGCAGGCCTCAAATTCAAAATGAGTGAATATTTGCCAAAACCAATAAAGTTTATCAATTTGGACATTAAATATTTTGTCTTTGTAGTGTATTCAATCTTTATGATGCCTTAGAAACTGTTTTTGTCTATACTTGCATATGAATTACATAAATAAGAAATAAGAGAGAAATTGCATAGAGAAGATGCATCTTAGTAGATTGTTGCGGATATAGGATCTCCTGGTTCAAATCATGACAGTTGTTTATAAATATGATGTTGCCTTCCACATCCTACCTTGATGCCTTGTGGGTGTATACTTAAAGCATAATCTGCTATTGTGGATGCAGATTCCATGTCATGGATGGTAAGATTAATTGTAAAACTATTTTTTTCCACCCACGTCCACGATATTGTCCAATGTAGCCTGAAATTTAATTTGGACTTGGCATATGTGGTACAATTTCTGACATAACACCTGTTGGTAAAAGAGGAAAGAGGCTTTGTCTAACTGTATAACTGTCATTGTAGGTTTGTTAAGGATAGGATGGAGGTTGAAGGTTCTGATGCACTGCTATACAAACAAAACTAAAGACATCAAGAGAAGCTGTCAGAAAAAAAACTCTGCTGGTTCTGGGACAGGATAGACTGCTGTTCCACTTGCCAAGTATAAGATGAAGCTTTCAGTTTTTTAAACTAATTAGGTTCATAAAGATATGACTGACTGATAGAGATGCTCTGTACTGTAATGTCACCATGAGAAGCGCTGAGACCCAGGAGTATTTGATGAGGTGGAACATTTGGAACACACACAGGGCCAACTCACCTTGGCACCTTGTTCTTATCCTGACTTAATGCCAGGTGATGTCCATTGGTTATGGAGTTGTGTTGTGGCTACCTGACTTGCAGTTAACTTTTTGCACAATAACCACAAACGTTTGCAAAGTTATGTACTTCATACTATTTGCTGTGGTAGTTTGTGTTGTGAGATATGTGGCAGCTTGGCAGTGCAGGAGCTTGAACCCTGTCCCTTCTGGTCCAACACCACAGTCCCACTGCAATAACAGACCAGTTAATCTATTTTCTCTATACTTATATGTGTGAGATTTTATTAAAATTCCAAACTCTATACCAATTCACAATAAACCTGTTCCAGTGGCTTGTTGTGGACAATACTGTTGTGGTCAGCTACAAAACACCACCAACCGCCAGATCTGGCAGGGTTCTACTTCACCTTTAAAGGACAGAGCAAATTAATCTTGTATGCCTACAGTTATAGTGCACATTTAATCAGAAAGACATTGGTGTGATGTACCCTTTAAAAGCATTAACAATTTCAAAGTACCTTTTAAAATATTGGCAAAGTAATCGACAATTTGTCTGTATGCCATGCTTTGATACCAGACTTCCAAATTACTTATATAATAAAACATAAAAAAAACAAGTCAACAGCTAAATATCACAAGTGCACATACATCACATATACAACGACCTGTTCAAGTTTAGTTGTACACATGTTTAAGCACAAATGTTTACTACTAGTCTGGACATTGACAAAGTGTAAGACATAAGGCTTTCTAATTATTGCAGGCTGGTATCTCATTACTGTAATGATGAGGGATACCCTGTACCTTATCAGTGGCTGAAAACCAGTGCCTGGCTATAGTAACTCAGATCGATAAGCCTTGGAAATCTCATCACAAGCTGCAGTTTAACTCTGCCAGTCAGAGACAGCTGTAAATTTTACTCACTACCGAAGCAGAATTTCCAGCCAAAAAGAGAATTGAAAATTTTCAAAAATAAGTGTGACATCTGTTATTCTATTGTGTACATAAACATGTAGAGTATATAGCTGGTAGTAACAAGTAACTATCTTTTATAAAAGAACATGCCTGAACGTTTTAACTAATTGCTATTGGTCTAGGATTACTGGATGAAAGAATCAGCATAGGGAAACATATTAACCTTCACAAAATGCTGTTCTCTTCCAAGTTGAATAATGGCATTTTTATAGTGCCCCTTTCGATTCAGTATAATGTGATTTGGCATTATTTCTCTTTATTTAACCTTTGACATTTGTGTGTCAGCTTCATCAATTCCCCAGAAGTAAGCTGAGGGCAGTGGGATCTATTGACCAGGCTGAAGGACAGATCTGTCCTGACCACAATGAGAAACACTGCAATTACAGAACCATGTGTGGTAGCTAAGAAACGTAAGTTTGTGTGGTTCATTAGTTTAAATAGTTAAAAGTCATTTGTCTCAATACTAGATACATATTTTTCATAAACAGTATGCATGAGCAAAGACAGATATGCTAAATAATGTTTATATTTCAAAAACTAACAAGACACTACATGCTTAACATGTATTTCATTCATTCAGTGTGCTTTTCTGAAGTAAGATATTGTGCATGGCCTAAGTATCAGAGCAGTTATTAACAAATACATTTCAAAGTTTACATTAGAAAGCTAGGTGGTTTACATAAAACTACATGACGCATCCTCCCTAATTTGCCTGGCTTTATTGGATCAAAGAAAAAACACAGATACACTGATTCTGTTTAATCTAAAATTCAGCAGACTGGCTTCTTGCTAAGTCTGGAGATGTGGTGTTCTGTGACATGCAGAAAAAACTGAAGCATAAAACAAAAACATATTAATGAAAGTTTGTCATTAGTTTCATTTAACTATAAAATGCATGTTAAGTAGGTATAGATTTATAGTTTCTTGAAAATAAAGTATATATTTAGGCTTCCTATTAACTAATTCTGGCAGTATACAGCTGACCAAACACAATGTTAATTTCTTTCCCAGTTGTATGTGGTATTATTGGAGTATTTCACAATGACAATATTGCAAATGGTGTGATTGCTGAGTACTTTTCCTTAAGTTGTAGCACATTTCCCTATGCATGATTTAATTTCAAATGTATTGTCTTTGGCACACAGTAAGACACACAGTCAGTACTCCCTCAAAAAGAACAGTGTGTAATAGGCTAATTTGGTAAGTTATTTTGACCTCATGCTGAAAAACGACATTAACATTTTTAAATTGATCGGAATATCTAAACTTTCAACCAATAATCAACGACTTTATCAATGACTTCATGTTTCCCTCTTATGAAAAATTTGCTCAGTACTTATTTCAGTGCTTGACAAGCCTTCTGGAACAAATTCATGATGATACCTGAAGTAACACTGTACTGTGTTTCATAGCATAGCCTGAATGCTTAAAACACTTTACATAAACCTACAGTTGGGCAAAAGTCATTCATTCATTTGTTCATTCATTAGCTTCCGCTTTATCACAGGCCGGTTGGTGCCCACCCAGCAACTCTGGGCGCAAGGGCAGGAACAACCCTAGATGGGGCAGCAATCCATCATAGGGCACACACAGTCACTAAGGGCCACTTTTTGAAGACACCAATTAGCCTAACACACGTCTTTGGACTGTGTGAGGAAATCTGAGTACCGGGAGTAAACCCACGCAGACACGAGAAGGACATGCAGACTCCACCCAGGGTCGCTCCACACTGGGATTGAACCCGGGACCTTCTTGCTGTGAGGCAACGGTGCTACCCACCGAGCCACCGTGCCACCCGGCAAAAGTCATAACAAGCTTATTTTATAATAAGATGTTTAATATATCATGTAATTTATTTAATAATTTTTTGACATTTTGACAGTGAAAAACAAAAATGTTTGTCACGCATGTGACTTTTCCCTCATTCTCATTTCCTAGCACTCATCACTCCTACCACTTGACTTCAAGCACTGCCGTATTTCTATATTTATCACTGGGAAGTGCAGCAGAGTGCTGTATCGTATTGCATATCGCTTGCCCTGGGAAAAATCTAAATTCAAATTACAGAATACAGTTTCTGCTGAATGTGTGTTTTTGTAAAGTCGTTTGTGGTAATCATCAAATGAGAAGTCCCTGTATAGGGAACTGTATATATAAAAAGAAAATCTGTGGCCCTGATTGCATTGAATGTAATGCTGCTCACAAACATAAAACTTTCAATTATGAATAAAACACTTACATGCAGCCACCCTGCCGTAATTTTAAATGATACATTGCACATTGTCCTTTTAACTTAAATGTATTCAAAAAGCTCAGTCACTGATGCATGTACAAATGAATACACCAGGATTTACATTTTATTGCACACTATTCAATTTGCTTTAACTCAAAATGGGAGAACAGAGATATAGTTTCAAGGATAATTTACATTTGTGATTCTACTTTTGAGACCCAAACATAAGGTCCATGAATTGCTAGGTCCATAATGCCCAAGAATATTGGCATATTTACAATCCCAAAAAGTTGTAACACTAAAATGGACACTAAAAAATGTGTATCTGAATTTTATTTAATTGCAGACAGTATGCACCCAAGATAGATTATGATTGGCTGGTCAACTTTTCAGGAAAAGATTAAAGCGAACTAACAAAATATGTAGATAAACGGATGGGCTACAGTCCATAAAAGTAGAAATTTTAAAGTGCATATATATGGTAAAATCATGTATGGTACGTTATATGAACCCTTAACATTTTTTAGCATGCTGGGGTACAAACATAGACAATGTTCACTTTCTTTCCCAGTTTGGAGCACTGGGAGTTTTGTATCATTGCAAGACTGTGGAGCAACACATTGTAGCTGCTGTTTCCGCTTAGTCTCAGCTAGGTATAACGGATGGCTCTGCTACTTTCCACCGACACTTTGTGTGCTGCCCCACTTACAGCTAAGGGTGCTGAGGTAATCAGCTCTGTGCCAACCTCATAACAACAACAACTCATACATCTTCACAAGCTTACACATTCCACTATTTGGCATGTTGCATAGATTTACCAATTCATGCTTTGTTTTACTCCTTTACAAGAAACAAATTCAGTATGCATTATATTTCAAACGAAAATTTAATGCCAACAGCATTTACTCAAAAACTAACACTCCTCAGAACACAGTTCTATCAGCATTCCTTTAGAAATTATTCTGTTATGTAACTTTCAGCTCGGAGTACATAAACAAAACATGCGCTCTTCCTGAAATAAGGTTTTTAGGTAATCCATGGGCCATTGCGCTCATTTAGAAAGATCTTAGCAACGGAAAAAGTATACACTTCCTGAAAAGGTGGGTGGGGGTGTTCACAGCTGGTTGTTTGCCACAGAGCCAAAGAGGAGTGACTCTGGGGTAGCGCAAGGTGAGTTAAATGACAACTTTACTGTTCATTTGGAGATGGATGACACCCATCTCTCTGGTGGAATAATGAAAACGAGCACAGGGCAGTCCTTTCCTGTTTTCTGATAAACTGCCAGAAAGGTCACAGATGATGAGAGCTAATTAAGGCTGAGAAATGATCATCTTTTAACATACAGGGTAAGTCAAAAGGCACAGAAAACTTTTTTTTTCAGAAACAAAAGAGAAAATGACAAACAGTTATCATACGTGTTCAATGTGCTGTCCCTTGTGCTGTGGGCCCCAGAGACGCGGTGTGCAGGCAGGTCTATCTCCCATGGATATGTCCTGGCACCCGTCAACCACTCCCCCAGCTATGGCCAAATAGCTCCACTGCCTTGTGGGTAGGCCTATTGAGGTAAGGCTAAGGGAGCACACCCCTACAGAAAAGCAATGTG
>JAUZSU010011991.1:0-11096 GCA_034780255.1 Parotocinclus maculicauda
TATTATTGTATCATGTTTTTGATCTGAGTTTGTTTTACAGAATGAAATGTCTGAATGAGTGCTCATCCAAGACTGGTAAATCCATACTTTTTGCCAGGGGTTGTAGTTACAAAATGTGAGGGGTGTACATGGTTAAGTGGGGTAATGTAGGTTCAGTGTTTTTAGAGGCAATTATTTTCCAATGTGAACATATCAGGCAAGATACTCACACAGAGGGTATATTGTCTGAATGCTGAACTACAGTAAATGTTTTTATACACTTATTGTAATTACGCATCATGATTAAAGCAAATGAACAATCCAAAGATAAACTGAAATACACAGCAAGATCAACAGTATATAGACATTAACTTCATCTATCTGCTAACAAATGAGTGCTATCAAGCACAGTTTTTTTCTAATTTCCCACAAGAAACGTGAAATTTATTAACATCACAGGGCAGGAACTAAAAGCAGTAGGCCACACACGCCCAGAGAAAAGGTTTGCCAAGTGCTGAAGCACAGTGCACATAAGTCACATAGCCTCCTTTGTAGAACAAAAACAATTCTCCAAAATCAGGTTTTTTAAATGGCAAGAAGAAATTCAATTCAGTCATCAATTTATGCTGCCATGGTACTTTAGCAAACGTGTTTGAACTTTTACTAAATCCTATGCAAGAAAATAGCAAGAGTACAACAACAAGAATTTTTTTTTATATTCCCATTCTGTAATTCACTGACCACCCTTGTATGGCTAACTTGGAGCTAGGCTACAGCTGAGAAACACTGTAAAGGGAGGACTTAGTTTAATGTTTGTCTGAGGTCTCATGGGGCTACTTACTGCAACGCTAAATCGGAGCTGTACCTCCCTAGTGCTGAAAACTCCAACCTGCTTACCCTGTCTCACCTCTCTCAGTCATTCCCTTGCTCCCTTTGCACTCTGCCCAACTCAGTGTTACCATGGTGGTAATATAATATTGTCATTATGTAGTACAAACTCCCAACCTCTTTTAACATTGTTCCAATAACACATAACAAAGTAGGTCAACGAACAACATTGGATTAACTGATGTACAAATTAAGACCAACCCTGCCACTCCTCTTGCAGTTCCACGGCACTATATACTGTATATAATGTTTATATTTTAAAAAGTGTAAATATCTGAAATATAGGCAAAGAAATCTTCGTGTTAAACAAGTCTGAATAATATCTCTTTTAACCATACATTTTATACTATTTCTTGCATTATTTTTAATAAATGGGTTCATTCATTCATGGGGCCATTATAATAATGTCTTACACCTCTCTAAACATCGTTACGGTCAAGATGGTTCGGCTGATTAGTGTACATGGATGTGATATTTAGAAAAAATAATAAAAACTGCTGTCAGTGCATCACTTTGTTTTCATTAACCAACTTTTGCAATAGTTGCGAGATATGTGTGATGAGAGAAAAATCAAAGCAAGGAATCTGAGTCATTTCTCGTTACACAATCTTTCCAAGTATTTCCTGTCCCCTGATTTTTGTCCTATGAAGTTAATCGATTTTCAACTGGGATAGACGAGATCAAATTATAAAATCCAAAAGTTGTATTATATAATCATTGAACAAATTTGTTTGCTTTTACTTTTATTTTATGGCATCCATGATGCCATGTATCCCAGCAAGGTCCCATTGTGCTTGAAGAAAGAACAGCACCACAATACCACAGATGAACCACTTTCCTTAACAGTATTAAGTTCCTTTTCCTACTGTTTAGACAAAATGTACATTAAATGTTTGTTAATACCTTATTTCATAACTGCCACCATAGTTTGATGCTAGTAAGGTCATAATGTACATATTTATCTTATCACCTACAGACTATTATCAGTCAGAGTGCTTGGAAAAATGTTAATCTCTAAAACCCCCACACTCAGTGTTTGTGAGTGCAGTTCAGTGCATTTTTAGACCTGTATTCATATTATGAGTGCAGGGTTAAGCTAATTAACCTGAAAGACATGTTTTCATTAAATATATCTTTACTCAGAGTGTAAATAATTATTTTGCTTGTCCTTATTGATTATAATACATGGATAGAGCCCAAGGACATGTAGTGACTGAGTACACACAGATGTATTGAACAGCAATTATTATTAGGAAACTGAGCACTTCTTATGATCACAACTAGGGCAAAGGCTACAAGTACTGAAGTGTACCATATACTTCTGACATGCTGAGTCACTGCAACAAAGTAACTATACTAAAATGAAATTCTCATATGACGTTTTCATTGCCACAAGGCAGCAATGAACGATTTCATGGCTTTTTCTAAAAGAACCCAATTTAATTAGTACCTGACACATTCTCTGTGCTAAAATAGACAAATGGTATGGGCAACAGCAGACATTGTGCCATTACCCTCTTTTTTATGTGATTACCCTTCATTTACCACATTACAGCTGTAGAGAAACTTATGAAGAAACATTGTTTATAGCATGTGTCAATAGATTAAAGTTGTTAAGGTCAGTCTTGTCTACATCCTCTTCCTACATTGTCAGGAGAACCTTTAGAAATGTTCACTGCTATTAAAAAGACACAGTTTAATTTTAAAACTATTTTTATCCAAATAAATATGTCCACAACAAAAGTATTGTATACTAGCCAATGTATGATTTGTATTTAAGCCACAAGATTCTTGTTTTGAACACCTTCTGAGAACACGTGAGGTTCCTTGAATAGAAAATGATACAATTTACAAAGTTTTGGATATTTGCCAAGACTAAATAAAATGCACGCAATTGGAAGCAGCGGCTTAAAATATTCTCCACTTACTATAACACACAGATCAGATCAATTTGCCAAGGCACTAAAGTTCCAAGTAACTTTGTGTTGCAACACTGCTATTGTAGAGATGGATGGACAAAAAAGAGTTTGCTTCCCAAACACTTTCAGATGTATTTTATGGTTTTTTTTTTTGCACTTTGTATTATTTAAATCATTTCAAAAGCTTTCTATCACGTAGATTACATTTTAATGTTTCTCCATATTAATACATACAGCAAAATCAATTAATTTTTGTACTTGGCTTGACACTATCTAGAATAATCTCCCTTTTTCAGGAAGAATGTGATATCCAGTAGCATGTAGGACCCTGTAAAATATGTCATGCCATCAAGAGCACAAAACAGTTTATTTATGTGCATAATAATGTAACCAATGCTCTCATAGTTTTGGCTTGCACACAAAAACATACACAAATTTATCCTGCTGGCAAAGTGACTTGGTTTTTGGCAGCTTGTGGTAAATTTTACTTTGTGATATTTAGAGAAGCCTGGACGTGTCATATGTGAATTTGTGTTTGCCTTACTTAAAAATTAACAGTTTGAAAACAATTTCATTCAAACTGTGACATCCAGAGCATGAAAGCCATGTCTAGTTAAAAACAGAAGGAAACAACCAGGGGGTAATCTTTTAGACAAAACTACATAAATAATTAAATTAAATTTTTTTCAAAATTCTCAATTTCCTGAAAATGTTTACTATGTTCTCTATTGGCCAGGACCACCAAAGGCTGGTACTGCATACGTGGTGGATCATTCTCAGCAATGCAATGACACTGATGTGGTGGTGGCGGTGTTAGTGTGTGTAAGCATGTTTGTATCATACACAGCATTGTATCTGTCTGTTGTTGCAGAGTTTGTATTTGTGGCATTTTTGGCCAATGGACTATTTTCAGTCCAGTAGTGACAAAGAGGTGGTTTAAACTACAGCAGACTACAGAAGCACTGCAGTGTCTGATCCATTTAAATCATATGTTGAAAATGACCAATAAAACTTAATTTAAAAATAAGCATAAACCTAAATCTGACCTGACAGAACATTAAATACATTGGATTAACACTACTGCATTTAAATAAAAGTAAATCTATGACAGATAACGTGTTGTGTTTTTTTTTTTGCATGTTTTTATTTTAGTTACCTTATAACATCTGTGCACCCAGAAAGTCAGACCTTATCTAAACTGATATCATTATGCTCAAAAACTTGTAGCACTGTGATTAACGCTTTTGCTTCATAGCTCAAAACACATGCTTTTGTTTACTGGCATCTCTAAAGTGTCATTGTCTGCATGTTTGCGACCTGAGATTAATTAGAGCACGGTCTCGGTTTGTGCATTGCAACCTGTGCACTCAGCAAAAAATACAGTAACATTTCAATGCAATTCACATAACTACTCTAAATGTAAGTATTACACGTCCCAACTCTGAAAGCACCTCCTGTTTCTATTGACGTGTTTTGTCAAGTTTCAGATTCTGAAAGTTCTGTGTTTGGCAGTTTTCAAGCACTGCAGCTTTCAGGCATCCTGTGTCCTCCATGGTAGTCTTCATGGCAAAACCATTACCAGTTTGTGAGCAAAGCACATGTGAACATGAAACAAAAGTACAGAAGGAAACCTGTTCATTAGTGGCCGTTTTCGTTCACAAGCTATTCTTTTATGAAATGTTTGTTTAACTGCTGTAAAATCTCTCCTACAAGAATAGATAGTTACTTAGTCAAATAGTGAGTGGATAAAGTTTACTAAAGCATTAATTAAAGCTGCAGGGTATCCAAAATAATAACTATTCTTCTGCGTCAATGGAACTGCTCATATGCTCATAGAGTGTACTTAATGTTAAAGCCTGGAATATTTTACACACCTGCACCGACATTAACTTAAAAAATATTTCAAGATTCAAAGACAAATAAGCATTTATTTTGTGAGCAGATTTTTATTATTAATTATTAATTGGAGGTATTAAAACTAGCTTTGTAGTTCTGAAAACTTTATTTATTGATTTAGACAAAGTGTTTATCTGTTACTTATTAGAACAATGAATGGAAAAGCTATTTTTAATCAGCTATTCACAATTAACTATGGATATATTGACTCATGTTAGCTGGTATTCAGTTTCAATTACCTAATCTAACAAAAAAAAAAAAATAATACAACAATACGAATTCAAATCTTCTCAGCTGAATATTTAGATCACACGGCATTTGCCATAATATGAAAAGTTTCAGACATGTAGTTAAAAAAATATTTTGAAAACCTGAATTTAACATCTACTACTTAAGTGGGATTTGCGCCTTAGCTACATGTGTACAGTAGCATTATTACTCACTCAGCTCTGCAACAGATGGCAAATAACTAACTGGGTTAAATAAATAAATCAGACTTAAATACATGGTGAGTAATAATGTGGAAACAATCTGCAGAGGCAGAAGAATGAAAGTAAAATATAGGCCAACTGAAAATAAAAAGCGTGAAACTTCATAAGTTTTATAAGGTTTCACATATACAGTACAAGCTTTACATCTACCCACCAACTCTACCACTGACTTGACATATGCAAGTTTCAACAACCCACCTTTACGGCCTAGGATAAACCAGGATAGTCACAAATAAGGAGTAGGGAGGAATCTTGTGAAAAGATAACAGTTTTAGCTGGTTCTGGCTGTTTTATAAGAACCTACACTCTTACTGTATTAGCCAGTTCAAAAGTGACTGACAAAAAGTTTGAATGCACCAATCAGCAGCAAAAAGCTAAGACGTGTAGTACACATTTAAAAACACAGCCACATTATCTTTAGCATTTATTGCAAAATGTCCAGCTAGTAGGGTTTGGTATCGTTTGACTGGTATTTTGGTATTTTATTTGGTGGTTCCGGTTCTTCTTATTGAATCCAGTTCTTATTGACTCCTATTTTTTAATCTAGACTGGAAAAAAGTTGAAGTATAAAGAATATATTTATTTTTTATATTTCAAGTTAAAAAGTAATGAATTTACATTAAGCTTTTTTTTCTCACCATTAATATATATTATAAGTAAAGAGTTTAAAGTGGCATAATGTTCTAAACTAGTGACCATGGATCACCAAACTACCAATCATTTAAAAAAATCACTACTGCTAAAATAGAACACATGCTAAGTAAAAGACGGGTAAGAAAAGTGAAAATTATTTATTTCCATTTAGATCACAAGTTCATCGTTTCAGCAGTAACTTATCAATCATAGTAACTAATTAGTTTACCTAGGTCATTGTTTGAGTACATTACAGCACATAAAGATGTGTTCATATTAAAAATTTTATACTTTCCCGAGTAATGCGAGGAGACTGCAGTTAATCAAACATAGTACAATGCTTAAGCATTTCAGCAGATCAGCTTACCACAAATACTGCATTTAGCATTTTAGCATTTTTTAGCATTCATCTTTTGAGCTCACTTTACTAGTTTTCCATTAATGCTATGGCAGAGTGTACCAAAACAATGCCATGTCATGACCTATGTGATCCTGCCAGATAGACGCTTCCTAAATATGGATGAAGCATGTTAATTTTTTTTATTTTAAATCTATTTTAAGACATATTTGAGTACTTCCAATTACGATTTCATATATTCATATAATATTTCAATATTTATAGTCCACCCAAACCAATTCTGGAAACCTACACTACTCATGATAATATTATTATAACATAAACACAAACAATAATAATAAACAATAATCCTGTCTTTTGGTCCAAGGTAAAGAGTTCTTCTGGTTTTTACGGTATATCACTGGAGGTACAAGGTGCTCAAAGGCCAGCCAAATTAGTTATACAGTAACTACCAGCAGATATTTGCTTTAGGGTATTATGGTATTTTCTTTGAGAGATTATAACAGCTGTTGTAGAACAAGCCATTTTATAAATACATATCAGTTTCTATAATTGTCTTATAAGACATTTAAATCTTATTAGAACCACTGTTAAGTGCACACTACATTCTTCAAAATCAATCTGGAGCTGATGATAGTCACACCATGTCTCATGCAAAACATGTGCCTCTTTACTAGGGCATACTTTCCTAAAGTCACTTCAGGCCCTTCAAAACAGTGTCAGCTTGCACAACAATATTCTTGTGGTACAGAGAATGCTGCTAGAAACTGCCTCAGGATGCATATCTCTCCACTGCACAAGTGGTGTACATGCATGCTAAGACAGCATTGGTGGTTGGAATGTCATCAAAAAACATTTCTCTTACTTATCCGTCAAAGACACACACTTATCTGTATGTGAATTTTACATGATTTGTTTTTGTCCTGGAATGTTTTACCAAGGACATATTACTACACTGCACAGCTGTTACGGATTGGATGTCTGCCCCATTTTGCTGCAAACAAAAACAATTGCCAGGATGTGCAGTAGGTTTAAGAAAGCTGGTTCATTTCATAATATCAATTAATGAAGAAAACATATATATAAAGTATTTTGTCAGGTTGCAATGCCTTTCTCAAAACATTTCCAAATAATATTGTAAATGCCATTATTGGCCTGTACCGTTGACACTGGACTTATAATTTCATGATACTTGCATCACACCACATACTTTCTCTGCCAAACAATCAGCAAAGTGCAGGGGGAACTTGGATGTGTCCACTCTTTGGCAGTTCAGCAAGAGACCTTGGAACTTTTGCTCCCGTGCCTACTTAGTGTGCATGCTTGTTCTTCACTGAAAACACTGGAACCCCACATAGTCCGTGATTTTGTAGCATAGGCAAAGAAAAAATAAGTGGTGCATATTATTTTGCAGTTTCTTAAGCAGACTCAGTGTGTACAAACAATTTATAAATTTAGGTTATAAAAACAAAACAAAAAAATCTAATTAATAACTATGAGGCGAATTAAGGACAGTGGATGTGGCATCCAGACCATGCTTTATCAGGTCAATTTAAAAACTCAACAAGGTCCTTGTACCATGATCACACACCAATGTTTCAAAAGACATAACTTCATCTAATAAGTGTAATATGCCATACATTGTCGTCATGATACCAGAAATATGTGAAACCTGCCTAAAATATCTTAGTACTGATAAAATACTGGCAAAAACTTAAAACATCAAAAGTGAACACATGACAGAACATGGAGCTCCACAGTATTTTTTTTTTTTAAACAAAAAATGTAAAACACCAGAAATATTTTTTTACAATTATTATATTGTAATAATAATACAGTATAATATAATTTATAACATTATCAAGTAAAAATAATATGATTAGAAAGGTCACATTTCCTAATAAAGATCTTCTACTATGAGCAGTAATCTGGTATCCATCTCTTTACTTGAGATTAGGGGGATTTCTTTGACAAGTTAGTTAACTTTGTATTTGCAGCCGGATCTCACTGGTTACACAGCTTCTAATGTGTGCATTTTCTAGCAATAGAAATATTATTATCGACAAAAATTCCCATCCCATAGTACTGCAGTGTCCCCCGAGTTAAATGAATATCTAAACTGATGAAAATTATAAACTTACATTAATGATTGTGATTGCAGTTGAAGTATTGGTAAACTTAACATTACCACTATGAACATACTCATATATACAGATGTTTACCACATTGGTAAATTAATTATAAAGATAAAGCCAGTTAAACACTTATATTATTATTATTATTAATATTATTATTATTATTATTATTATACTTAACTTCCTTGCCGGTTACATACTGGATCGCACTAAATCTAGGACGAACATGATGTAATTACATCGTGAATACTATTTTTTTATTTATTTCACATCAAATCAATCACCATATGTGTGACAGAAACATGGTTAGAACAGCACCTGTGAAACACACTCACACTGGGAATATTTAGAGAGACCAAACAAATGATATCAAAAGACCTTTTCCAACAGATACAAAACAAATCATGATTTTTTTTTGCTGGTGAATGTATTTGTTAAAAGGGACAGTTGGAGGGGGAGGCATACATTTATTTATGTATTTATATTTATTTTTCATTTCATTTTGATAAAATAATTTCCACCTCCTCCCATCCATATTAAAAGAGAACTTGTTTATTGCACAAGCAATTTAGTTCCAAGTTCTGCTGCAAACAGGACTAATTTTGTTCTGGGATGAAAAGCCATTTTGCTGTGAGAAAAACAAAGCTGAGTGGAATGTAATTAGCAGCTGAAAAGCTCTTCTACCAGGCAGGGGAAAAGGTTGCACAAAGATGATGGAACACATTAGTGAAAAAGTAACATACTAGAAGCTTTGCTTTTAATACTGAGTAGTAAAGAGGGCCAAGTATGTACAAAAAAGAACAGCTAATGATTAAGAAGATAAACAGTGCACCTAAATTCTGAGTTTGAAAAAGGATGAAACAATAAAAGTAAACTATAGGACACTGCAACCAAATATTACATTTGGTGTAAAATCGTGCCACATAATGATGACAGTGAGAATAAAAGGCAACTGCAACCCTTAACAGGAAAAAAACAGATGGGAACTGTGACTGAGTAATACGGAAGACTGATTGATTTGGTGCTTTTTCAATTCTTGTATCATATATACTGGCAGGAATCTTGGAGGTTGGGGTTAAATTGTATTTAATTGTAATTGTATAATTGTACATTTTAAAAGGTGTAACAGTACATGTATTTTTATTTAGCCATTTAGGAGATACCATAATCCAGAGCAAATTACAGCTATGTATTCATTTTCAACTCTAGCAGACACAAATGTGTTATGAAGATTCCTAGACAGACCTACAGACCTAATTGATTATCTCATTAATTGAATCTCAATTTAACTGCTAATACTAGAGGTTCACAGATATCCTCAATAAATAGATTTTTTAAAAATCATATATATACACCCAGCTAAATAAAGGAGACTATATATATAGTCTCCTTTACTTAGCTGGGTTCTCTTTATATAAGAAGACTTCCACAAAAAAAAATAAAGAACAGCCCTACAACATCATTAGTTATAATATAATACTAATACATAGGATAATACTTTAGTCACTAAATATCAGCAAATTACCATTTTGTCCTCTGCTGTAAAAAGAACCCAATGCTGTAACGGATTAGAATTGCATAAGGTATGTCTGTAATTGTAATCGCAATCCAACACTGACCAGTTATAACATCACTAACCTACCATTCAATGGCCTGTAAAATAATCCCAGCTTTTATAATAGCAGTTTGAATTCTATTGTTAGTGAAGTCTAACTAAGACAATCATGATCGTGCTTCTTCTTATGTATAGGAATGCTTTTTCATGTCTGCTACTTAAACCAGGCATTAGCAAAGTTTCAAATATACAACAATGAAATACTGTATAGAAAACTGTTTTGATGAGTGTGGTCATATGAGCAATGCTTGTGGGCATGTAACAACTACTTTTTCCTCATTGACACCCACCCAAATTGCTTATTTCATTTTCATGTATAGAAGTACTATTGTGCGCTTCATTAATGTGGTCTTAATCATAAATTCTAGTTAACTTCTAATTTTCTGCAGGTCTTAGTAGAGGTGAGAATTCAAGCACACTTCATTTGATTACAGTTCAAAGGGTTGTGATTCAATTATTAATTGATCATTGATGCATCTTAATGCATATTTTTTTCTATACAGGATTGTTTTTTTCTATGTTTAACCTTTATGATCCAGACCAATTTTGTTATTTTAAGCTATTTTTATATGTACCCATCAGGTTTTCTGAAATGTTTCAAACTTCTTTGCAGGTTTTAACAAAAGCTAAAATATATCGGGGCACATTCTACTCTGTAGGTTTCATATCAGCATGTTCTGTGTTATTCAGGCATTATCTACCAACATAGATGTGAGCAAACAGTGATGATGAAGCCAACCGTGATTTTGTAACAATATACAGGACAGAACTGCACTCAACGATTGATGCATCAAGCAGCAGATGTGGATAATTTGAAATCAATTCACAATGTTAGTTCACAAAAATTAAACATTTGTTATTTAAATGCTACTTGAGAGCCTAATATTGGCAAAATGATGCAAATCCAGATGCACAGTTGGTTTGTGGCGTGCACATAACACAGGCTCAACAAACTCAAACAAGCACTGTCTAAACTTCCAAATAACTCAGAAGCTTAATACTTTATATTATAGTGTAGCATTTGCAGGTGGAAATACAGTGCAGGAAATGTTTCCATATGGACAATATCAAAGGCTGAACTGAATAATAAACAGTTGTGTGAATATACAGGGGTTAGACAATGAAACTGAAACACCTGGTTTTAGACAAAGGTTTGGCTATAGCAGCCCGGCCGTGTTTATT
>JAUZSU010012002.1:0-11094 GCA_034780255.1 Parotocinclus maculicauda
TAGCGTGGAGGAGCTCTGGGTCGCCAGGGGGCGAGCCCAAGCTCGAGTGCGCAAGGCGCGCGAAGAAGCCGGAACGGGGCGCGTGTGACAACGTGGCGCTGAACAATACTGGGGCTCATACTTATATAGTAGAGACCCCAGGTGTTCGTTTGAGGTAAGCCTTGTAACAGTATTAAGGATTGTTTTATCCACAGACAAACATGACCAGCTCCTACATTTTTGTTGTCCATCATCCAGACACAGGTGGAAACTTCACTATACACCTATACACCCCTTGTTCTGCCCTGTAACATTTCCAGGCGCTTGTCACTTCGCCCCGCTTACATTGACAGCTAGCCACCTTCGCCTTCATTTGCAGTCATGTCATGAACATGAAATCTAGACTGCTACAGACTGGAAACATCTTCTGTTAGCTAGATTTATCACCAATTCAGCATTTATGGGTCCAGCTATGCCCCATGTTACCATATTGACCCCTCGCCTGTTTTACTTTGATCATCCTTTAGCATAAAACAACTGACATGATGACCACGCTGCTAGCTAACAGTATTAACTCAAGTTCCAGATATCGTTCACGTGACACATCTCTGTTTACGGCGTGTCGTCTAAATTGTAGTAAAGCATAAACGTGATATCGGATTAAACTGTTTTTTCCCCATCCGATCACCGATACAGTGATTTTGCCAAATATCGGACCGATACAGAATATCGGATCGGTACAACCCTAGTACATATAAAGTGTGTTTATAGAAATTCACAATAACTGTAGGAAATTCAGTAATGCATTGTTATGACCCTGTGTAGGGCAAAGCTGGAACACGTGAACAAGAGAACCAGAGACTGTAAACCAGTTTATACAGTTAAACGTTAGCGAGAATATACAGGTACAGAGGGAACAACACAGAAATATTATTTATAATAGGACAGGCACAAACACTTATGAACAGCATTTACAGCCTGTTACAAATAAGTAGCGGAAAGTCTTACACAAACACGAGTAACTTGATCTAAGCACATCAGCTGAGTTAGATCGGTCTGTAGTACAAACGTGAGCTAACAAGCAAACTCCTGCCTCTGCACAAAGATCTGCAGCATTGTTTGGATGTTAAGGTGACGGCGTCCCGAGGTAAAAGACAGATTTTTATTTCCC
Source organism: Parotocinclus maculicauda (assembly GCA_034780255.1). NCBI lineage: Eukaryota > Metazoa > Chordata > Actinopteri > Siluriformes > Loricariidae > Parotocinclus > Parotocinclus maculicauda. The sequence continues at coordinate 1,151 of JAUZSU010012002.1, forward strand.
TGTCATAATATATAATAAATTGTTTTATAAAATTATAAAAAGTGAATGGATGTCGATTGGATGGTCGTGAAACGGCGCTTACCTGTATTTATTTTTGTCTGCAGCACCACAACTCAATTTACTACTCAAATGCAAGTACTTAAAATATTAAATATGCGAGTCCTCATATTTTAATGACTAGAATACCCTGTATGCTGGTTTCATCTAGGCCCAAGATGAATGTAGTCCGGACTCTTGTGAGGATGTATCCCCAACGCTTTCTGAGAACCAAGCTGAAGGATCTTCTAGCAGAACACACACCCTGCAGGACGGGGAATCTGGGGACACCTTTACATGAACAGAACATGGCAATGGGTTGACACACACTATTGGTAGCTCAAGCCATTGAGTGCAGCTCATATGCTCTAACTCTCCATTAGGTGTTTTTATCTGAAAAGATTTTATAGTGTCATTTATACCCCCCTCCCCTCCCCATCCCAAGCCCGTGTCACCATGGTGGAGGGTAAACTGTGGCCATGAAAGGATACACATGGACAGCAACAATACTTAAATAGGCTATGGATTATCAGTCGATAATTAATTGTTATTAAAGGACCCAAAGTGTGCCAAGAAAACATTGCTTACTCAGCCTGGACTATTAAGACATGGTAGTTTGGGTCCTTCATCCTGTTGGCAAAAAAAATTGATCCATCCATCAGTGCGTCACAGCAGAACTCGAGGCTATACTTGTCCAGTTCTAGGAATCTGTGCCCACTGCACTCTTAGTTTTCAAAAGTCGGCCGAAAATATCAGAACCTGGTGTTCTGTTTTGCCATTGTAGCCTATCTACCACAAGGTTCAGTGTGTTGAGAATTCTAAGATGCTTTTCTGATCACCATTATAGTGAATATCTGAATTACCATAGCCTGTGTCAGCATGAACCAGTCTGGCCATTCTCCATGGACCGCTCTCATCAACAAGGTATTACGGTCCACAGAACTACTGTTCACTCTGTCTTTCCTGAGACTGCCCAGCCCATATGTCACCAGCAAACATGAAATGGTCAAAATCACTGAGGTCACATTTCCCCTCAATCAGATGGTTGATCACATGGTTGAGAGTTAACTGAAGCTGCTAGCCCTCATCTGCACGATTGTATGCATTGCACTGGTGCCACCTGATTGACGGATTAGATCATTGCTTAAATGAGTAGGTGTACAGGTCTTCCTAATAAACTGTGTTAATATTCCGTCTACTACTGTAATATGAGGTTTTGGGAATTCCCTCAGACTTTCTCATGTTCACAAGTCATTACTACTAGGTTATTTCAAACGAGTATGATGACATTAGAAGTCACTCTTAAAGACTTTTCCAGCCTTCAATGTTCACCAAACTCTGATAACAAGTTTTTGGATGCCGATATAAACCAGATATGAGAATGTTCCATTTATATGGCAGGATACTGTAGTGAGTTTATGGGCAGGTGAGGTACTGGACAGACAGAGAGTCACATTTACACAAATAGGAATCACAAAGAGTTTAAATGATTAAATTCTTACAATATTGGTTTGATTAGGCAGTGCTTGTTTTCCTATTTAATACTGTTTTTTTAAATGCATGCATAGCCTATTTGAGTCACGCTTTATTCCCCCATTACCGGTGTGTTTTAGTGCAGCCTGGTTATAGGCTATAAGCCTGATTTTAATTATCATTAAGTGGGGAGATGTGGAATGGACCAAGGATGAACCTGTTAATTTTTTTAAACGGCTCTGACTCACATCTGTGGCCATGATGGGCTTTTTGTCAATAAAGTTCAGATAGTCACTCATTCAACAATGGGAGCATCATCAGCCCTCAGCTCTGGCTCGCCTTCATTATTGCAGCAGTGGTAATAGCTGTTTCCCATGGTACTTTATCGATATAAGTTTTATCGATGGTATAACAGTTGTATTTTCTCATAAATGTCTTTGTGCCTTTATATCTGACTGACTACAATAAATTATTGTCTGATCCTTCTGGAGTCAGGGATCTGTTTTCATTGCTGTTTTAAACTACAGTAATAACAACACTTATCTAGGGAATGCTCTCAGATAGCAAGATCATGGCACACTAATCATTTACATGTATGCAGTACAGTGCAAAAGTCTTAGGACACCACTGCTCTAGATGGTTGTTAAACATAATAATATTTTTGTTAGAGTTGGAAAAATCTAACCAGAATAGTTGTTTTTTTAGTTTTTTTTTTTTTAACGTTTTCCGTTATTATCCATCTATAAGTCAATAGCAAATAAGGCTGACATTTGTAATGATTATTTCATGTATTTAGGCCTTTTCAGGTTAAAACGTTTCTATGTGGAGCTTATTGTGTAAAATGAGACGGCATTGCTTACACACAGTTGCCGTTTCGCATCGTTACAATCAATTTGGCTTTATTTAGGTGCCGCGTCTGACCGGGCAGCTTTGCGGTTCCGCATTAGGAATGAGTGACACGTAATCTTACCAATCAGCGTCGTGAATTAGTCTACACAACCAATACGATTTAAGAGGGTGGGACAAAGCGCTTGTCATACACTCAGGCGCATCCTTGCGTAACGAACCGAGACTGGAAACTGGAGCTGTTCGATTCCATAAATCGTGGAATCGATTCCAATTCTTAATGGTGTTCATATCAGCGAACAGAGTCGATTCGTGATTCATGAATTAATTGTTTCGTGATTCATGACAGACGTTCTTAAAATAAACCGGCTGTCCGGCCCAGAATTTGTATTTTTTTTTATTTTTGTTTTTCTATATTTATTGTCATTTAGCAGAAGCCTTTATAATTGATACAGTCATTACAATCCAAGCAATTGTGGGTTAAGGGTCTCGCTCATGAACCCTAGAGTGGCAGCTTGGCAGAGGTGAGATTTAAGTCCTGCACCTTCTGATCCAGAATCCAGTACCTTAACTGCTAGACTATCACAATTTAGAGGGGAACTACTGTACCCCTTTGCTTACCAATCAGTCGTAAAGGAAACAACTGTGCATAAAGTATATGCCTGGGTGTTACTCTGCCATGAATGAACAAATTAACACTACATTATTTTATTAATAGAACATAATTTATAATCTGAACATAGGGCAGCATAATGGTTCCGTGGGTAGCACCGCTGCCTCACAGCGAGATGGTCCCTGGTTCAATCCCAGGGTGGAGTCTGCATTTCCTGTGCATTTTCTCCCGCGTCTGTGTGGGTTTACTCCGGGTACTCTGGTTTCCGCCCACAGTCCAAACGCATGCGTGTTAGGTTAATTGGTGTCTCTGAAGTGACCCTTAGTGTGTGATTGTGTGTGCCCTATGTTGAATTGGCGCATCGTATAGGGATGTTCCTGCCCTTGAAAGTCAGCAGTGTTTTCTGACTTTCTTTTACATATCTGCATATGTCCATGACTGCATGAGAAAAACCCGAAAGAAACAGGCTCCGACTGACAGCATTAGCTGTTCAAGCTTTTGCAAAGATATAGGGGAATTATGGGAAATGTAGTGCCTTTGTAGTGCATTTGCATGGCATGTCATGTAATTCTGCTCATCAATCCATGATAAAATCAACTTATTTTCCACAAAGTTTCGTGGGGCACAGCAACATGTTACAAGGGTGCATGCTCTAGTAAAGTGGATCTGATGGTTCCCCTGGTATTAAATATAATTCCATTTCGAAGTTAAATCCTGAAGTTTCTGTTACTGATACGATAAAAGGAAGAGTTACCTGGCCTTTATGCATTATATATGCAATGCTTTATATTTGTTGATATATCAATTGTTTGATGTGGTCTAGTCTAGCAGTTAAGGGACTGATCCATGAACCAGAAGGTCCAAACTTTCATATCCCACCCCTGCCAAGGTGGAAGACTGTATCAGCTGTAAATTGCTCTGGATTTGTTTACAATATTTTAACTGTGCTCATAACCTGGAAACTGGAAACACTCTCTAATGAAGACCACATTTCTGCCATACAACAACGTTTCCGCATTCAATATTTATATCTATAGCTATATAACTATATTTATTCAATTCAATTCAATTAAAATGTATTTATATAAAGCTTTTTACAACGGAGCATTGTCTCAAAGCAGCTTTACAATCCTATATTATTGTAAAAGGCCAATCCCAAATTTAGCAAGTTATTTAGTTTAGTTTTTTAACCTAGACTTAAAAATTTGGAGACTGTCTGAATCTCTAACTAAAGTGAGCAAGATACATTCATGTTTGTACTTCTCACCTGATTACTGCCACACACGCTTGACATCATTTGATCTCCAAATTAGTTTATCTTGATCTAATCAGACCACAGGACATGGTTCCAATAATAATCTGCTTGTCTTTAGCAAACTGTTTACGGGCTTTCTTGTGGATCATTTTCAGAAGAGGCTTCTTTCTGGGATGACGGACCAATTTGATAGTGGGTGGTGTATGGTCTGAGCACTGACAGGTTGATCCCCCACCCCTTTAACCTCTGCAGCAATGCTGACAGCACTCCTATGTCTATGACGCTGAGCATGTGCACTCAACTTCTTTGATCGACAGTGGCAAGACCTGTTCTGAGTGAAATCTGTCCTGTAAAACCAATGCATGGTTTTGACCACTGTGCTACAGCTCCCTTTAAGGGTGCTGGAAATGTTCTTGTAGCCTGGACCATCTTTATGTAGAGCATCAATTCTTTTATTAGATCCTTAGAGAGTTCTTTGCCTATGAGAGTGTGAGAGTAATAATACCAAATTTTACACAGCTGCTCGCCATTCACACCTAAGACCTTGTAACACTAATGAGTCACTTGATACCAGGGATGGAAAAGGGATAATTGGGCGCAGTTTGGCCACTGACTACTGTATATTGTAACAAGTCTATTGTGTCTACTTCGCTATTGGCTGAATCACCCACCTTAAATCGGCAACCCACAACTTAAAGTACATTTAATTGATAAATTATATTAGTAGTAGTATGTGTCGGGAGCCAGAGTGCTGGACATAATAGGGAGCTTTAGTAAACTTCATAGTGTTAGATTTTCTAGGATAGTTGTTCATGCAGGGACATACGATATACGTCTTCGCCAGTCAGAGGTTACTAACGCAAATTTTGTAGAGGTGGTTAGAGTTGACAAGGCAACGTCTGATGCGGTAGTGTGCTCTAGCCCCATCCCAACACGACAAGGTGACTAACTCTACCATAAGCAGGTTATGGTCACTGAACTGCTGTCTGTCCAAGTGGTGTTCTAAAAACAATGTGGGCTTTATAGTCAATTTAGACACTTTTTAAGGGTAAGCCTGGCCTTTTAGTATGGGGTGGTATCCATCCCACTTAGGAAGGTGCTGCTCCCATGTCCTCTCATGTCTGTGCTTGACCCACTATAATTTACCCTGTACATGCGACCTGTGGGCTCAGTTATTCGTAAACATGGCATTAGTTTTCAATGCTATACAAATGATACACCAACTCCCTAGTTTAGTTCCAGATTTAGACACTCTCCAAATGTTCTCCAAAAGTCTGAAAGGTATTTTTGGTTAGAGTTAAGATAGGATGCATGGCTTGGTTTCCTGGGGCCGGAGTCTGGGGTTATGTCTAATCTGCCTGCCTTGTCAAGCCCTGACCTATGGCTGGTGGGTGGTCTGTCTGGTCCAGGCCAGGCTGTGGTCCTCCTGATCTTGACTTGTGCATACTTGCCTTAGACTAAGGGCAGAGCTGAAGGTTCAAAGATTTATGGTGATATGGGATGTTGGGTTGCTGTATTAAATGCCTCCTTGGTATGATCACTCAGGTTTGTTGATCGCTAGGAAGGTGTGTCGCTGTTGTTTCACGTGATCCTTCTTGGCTGTATTACTTTCTGGTTCTTCTCTTTCTAGCTATGCTGCTATAGTTAATGCTGCAGGAGTTTTATGCTGCACATGGCATCAGCGATTGTTCATAGACTCTGAGCTCTTAATCAATAAGTAACTAAAATGTTCTGGCACCAGTTCCAGCCCCACTCACTAAGATGATCCTCCACTTCAGCATCATTCTACTGGTTTTTATCAACAGAAACAAGTCCCACTATGCCTAGGCCCCACCAGAGGGCAGTAACTCTCATGTAGTTAAAGAATAACATGATTTTGACTACGTTGTGGGTATATGTAGATATGAAAGCCAACCAGTAAGAATACCTAATTTACAGCTTACAAAGAAAACAATTTTTTTATTGCTTTTGTTATTTTGTACATTGCTCACAAAAACTAGGGGATATTTCAAAATGAAGGCTCCCACAAAAACTGTCAGTCACTGTCAGTGTGTTTTGGCAGTCTTGGACTCTCATATAGGTTGACATGATTCTGTCCAAAACCATGAATATGTTACTTGCCACTCAATCACAATTACTGTTCGCATCTCTTTTGCGTAATCGAAACAACTTTCTTTGAATTTTAATTCTGATTATCTTATTTAATGAAATAAATTCAAATGCTTTTTTAAATAGCTTAATATTAATTTTAAAATAAGTTTTCTGAGCAGTGTGGTATTAGGCATTTCTATTATCACTGTATATCTGGTTTGTGCTGTGTTTATTCAATTTAACTTGTTGTGGTATAGTGTCTTTGTTTGTTAGCATCTGGTATTTTGTCTCGATCTTTCGTGTTTAGAAAATTACTTAGCCTGTTTAATAGAATTTTGTTCTCACCACCTCCACTCCCTCTTACGCAATAAAGTATGCAAGCATACGTCTCTCATCATATGGCTTCAATTGCAATTTGTATTTTTTAAAACAAGGGTAAACAGAGTTTGGTGACCTGCAGCATTTTGGACAAGTCTTTAGGACAAGTGATTATCCTACTGATGCACACATACACACACTAAAGACAAAGTTCACCTAATAAAATGACAAGGCCACAAACGTATGTCAAAGATGACAGTTAGTAACTACAGACGAGGTCCCCCTGCTCACACCAACAGCCAGCCCCGTTTGAAGTTCAAATGGATGAGAACAAAAGAGATTTTTGGTATGAACACCACTCTCCGTGTTTGGAGGAAAAAGAAGGATGAGTACAACATAAAAAACACCTCCCCAACCGTGAAGCATGGGGGTTGAAACATCATACTTTGAGGGGTGCTTTTCTGCAAAGGGGACAGGACGACTGCACCGTATTGAAGGGAGGATGAATGGGTTTATGTATCTCTAAATTTTAACCAACTAAATCCTTTCCTCAGTAAGAGCATTGTGTCGTGGCTTGGTCTTCCAACATGACAATAAACCAAACACACAGCTAGAGCAACTAAAGAGTGGCTCCTTAAAAGAATTTTTAGGTCCTGGAGTGGCCTAGCCAGTCTCTGGATGTGAATTCAATAGAAAATCTTCAAGAGGCGCTAACAGAAAGATCTGAAGAAGATCTGTATGGAGGAGCAGGCCAAAATCATTGTCAAGAACTACAGGAAATGTCTGACCACAAAGGTTTCTGTACCAAATATTAAGTTCTGTTTTATTATTAATTCATTATATTCGTATTCATTCTATAAAATACTTATTTAATTCAATAAATGCAAATTAATTATTTAAAAAAAACACACAATGTGATTTTCTTTATTTAATTTTTTTTTGATTTTGTCCCTTACAGTCGAAGTATACTCATGTATAAAAAACGCTCCTTACTCAGATGCCTGACGCATGTTTCATTTACTATTTAGCTCACGCTCACTCTGCACTCGTCGCAAAGTCTCTTGTTTAGCAAAAGTCCAAAATTTGAAACAATTACATTAAAGCATTCAAGAGTTACACAGCTTTTAAGTGTTTACCACGAAACATCTAAAAAATGTCCATAACCTCTAAAAATACAAATGAAGTCTGTCATTATAAATCAAGAGTGTACTAGTTTTTGAATATCTTCTGTAATAGAACAAACAAATATACATCACAATTCAGAATTATTTCACTGTTTATTTAAATAAACATGCTTTAAACAGGCTGCTCTGAGACAGCCATGTGTAATCTGAGCTTTAGATAGGTCCCTCCCTCCTGCTGTGATAAGGACCAGGATGTGTGACACCTTGTTGGAAAGGCTGAAAGTGGTGTCAATTACTCTGTAACCTCACAGGAAATGATACAAGCTATTTTGCCTGAAGACTGTCGGTGGATCTGAATAAAACCAATGGAAATATGAGTTCCAGATTAGTAAAAATGCAGGAGCTGCAGGAGTCTGCCCTTAAATTCTCATAACGAGTTTACAGGAAATACAGCATTGTGTAGGCCCTAACAGCTAAAGAAGGCTGCTTTCCAGTTATGTTGGAAATTAAGGTATCTACAGCTTGTATAAAGGTGTAAATTTGCTGTGCCCTTAAAATAACACACAGCCATTACTGTCTGACAACAAAAGTGAGAACACCATAAGTGAAAATTGCCAAATTGTGCCCATTTAGCCATTTTCCCTCCCCGTTATCATGCGCCTTGTTAGTGTTACAAGTTCTCAGGTGTGAATGCAGAGCAGGCGTGCTAACTTTGGTGTTATCATTCTCATACTCTCATATCGGTCACTGGAACTTCAACATGGTGCCTCATGGCAAAGAACTCTACAAGTCCAAATGCCATGATCTGTCAGGGTGTAGGGTTTGTGATAATTGCCCTTTTGGTGGCAGCATTAATGCGGTTCTTAGAGCAATATCATTCCGTCTTTTCCAGGGATGCCCATGCTTTTTTTTTCAACAAGACAATGCAAAAACACATGCTGCACACATTAAAAAGGCATGGCTGTGGAAGATGAGGGTACAGGTACTGAACTGGCCTGCCTGCCCCAATAGAGAATGTGTGAGAACTTTGAATCAAAAAATTAGACCCCATACTGTTTCACAGCTTAAGACATGCTTCCAGGTAAAATGGGACAAAATAACACCTGAAACATTTGATTGCTTGGTATCTTCTGTGCCAAAACGTCTTTAAAGTCTGGTGAAAAGCATGCATGCAGAAATGACACAGAAATGTATGCTTTGAGTATTTAAAATAATATTTTTCTAGAGCTAAATTGTGGATTAGTCCATCTCATGGCTGGGTAACATTCCTATATGTTTTACTGATTTTTAAAGTGGAAAGCACACAAATTGGAGATTCCACTGTAACTGCTCAGTGTTCTGCTTGGATTATTTGCCAATGCAATTTTGTGTACTATTTTCAATGTAAACTGACAATAAGCGCATTATTAGATTATTACAAACCCTATGTCAAAATGTTAAACATTTATTGAAAGGGTGTCTATAGTGCCAATCCCACTTTGTTAATTGCCTCATTGATGTTTTTGACACATTACCCACAAGGCTCATTTTCATTCTGTGTAAATGGGATAAAACCTGGGCTCCTTGTGCTTCATAGAAATTTGAAAACAGTCTCTCATGTACGTTGGTTAGTGAGTAATAACTCAATAAAATAATAAAAGTCTGACTTACTTTATAGATATACTGTATTGTTCTTAAACTATGTGGACTTTGGATTTTTGCAAAAGTGAACTGCTGTAGACATTAATCATTAAACAACTATCACCAAAAGCAGGCTTGACCTCTCCATACCCGGAACTTAAGAGAAAAGAAGGAAAATAACAAATAACAGGGACTGGCTTGATGATAACAAAAAAACCTAAAAGGAGAAACAAAAGTAAGTTTTATTTTATTACATTGTTCTGCTAATGAAAGGGAGTATGTTGTTATTATGGCAGGCATATGTAGTTGTACTTAATGTTATGCTTTCTGTTATTGTTGTCATTATCATTAATTCTTGAATTATTTTTCGTCCCCAAATCCACACCCAAACCCCATGGCTTTTAGTGCATATAGTTATCAGAAAATTCCAGCCATCAGACCATGAAGCAGTCAGAACATTATTTCGACATGGACTCTTGGAACAAATCAAGCCCTCCTTCATTAATGCTATTTCCCAGCCATTCCACGTTACTTTGGGTTTATGCTTTTTCATTGCTGGTTATATACT
>JAUZSU010012013.1:0-11094 GCA_034780255.1 Parotocinclus maculicauda
TACAGCACAATCATACACACGCACACACACACACACACACATATATACATATACACAGACAGTTGTCTTTATACTCACATGTTACACAGGTAAAGGTCTGCTTTTGAAACACACACATTTACACACACACACACACACACAAAGGCTTACCACTCCTGCATTTTCTTACTATTGCTTTTCTGTGGAGTCATAATTGTTCATTGTTGTCTGAATTCCTTTCAGATTGGGTTGTATAATATAAGGATATAAACCAGGCAGTGTGTGTGTGTGGGTGGGTTGTAGTATTTTTGTTTGTTTGTTTATGTTTTTTTAACTATCTCCGTCATTATCAAGATGTGGATATTGCAGTTGCATCTGGTAAACGGAGATAAAACTTCTCATTGCAAACAGTTATTCCCAACATATAATGAAGTGCCTTATTTCTTACTACACACGTCTTTCTACCCACTAGTATTGATTAATTTTGGTTATGATGTGTGTAACGCCTTTAACGCTGGTACACAGTGCTTTTTGCAACCAAACCAATTCTGGTTCTGGTGAACAATGACTACAGGGCACGAGGAGAAAAATTTAAGGTTATACATTTTTTTGCCGTCTGATCTGCAACGGAACCCAGCTGGACTTCCACTACCAGAGCAAGAGATCATTATTCATTAAAAGTGATTCTTTAACACGGCTGAACTTCTCGTGTCCTCAGTTTCCACCATGACGTTCACGTTTGGAGCCATTTCATGAACAAACTGAAGTGAGGTGAGTCAAGCAGCCACTGGAAAAACGAAGTAAATCCCACATGTTTATTTCATTCAGCGAAATCGTCCGAAATTTGCTGCTTCTGTGGACTGTGCGTTGTCTGATAGTATGTAGTATGAGTATGGTTTCATCTATTTGTCGACAATATTTCTGAGTTTCTGTCAGTTTCTTACTTGGTTTGCCCTTTCAGGAAAATGACAAAAGCATTTGTCTTATGAATCTGCTTTAGAAAAGGTTTCAAGTCGAACTAGTTAAGTAGTGTGTAACGCGCCGGAGAAGAACTGTTTAAGGTTTTAAAAGACTATAAAATAGGAAATAATTGCAGGACAAATTAGAAGTTGCAGGAGATTGCTGGAAATCTGACAACTCATTCGTCTGCAGACTTTACGGAGCCCAATCAGTTGGATTTGTTAAAGCGCCATGACTATATTGCGTAAAATGAGGAAAGTCTCCATTCGAATGTCAATTTCCACAGGTATTGGAATGAAAGCGGTGTCACCGTAATGCCAAACCAGATAAGTTCATTCTAATAGCTAGATCTGGAAAGGTACTGAGCTTTTCTCACTCAGCCAGATTATAAACAGCATGTAATGTGTCATATGGAAGTTTGTTCCATTCAGACGTTGTATCAATTTATTTCTGTTTAGAAACTCAGCAGAACTCGTGCATGCTTTTATTAGTGTGCCAAACTCCGGTGCCACACTCACACTTAAACACCCCCCCATCCCCATTATGTCATTGTTTAACAATAATCTGTTCTGTACTGTATCGTCTGTAACAGGTTCACCGTCTCTGACCGGATCTGCTACCATAACGGTTCTGGTGGATGACATGAACGACATGGTGCCGCTCTTCTCCTCCTCCACCTATCACACCTCCATATCTGAAAATGCCCCAACAGGAAGTGATGTCGTGCTGGTTAACGCCTCCGATGCAGACGTGGGTCAGAACGGAGTGATCAGGTATTCTGCTAAACTAGTACTATTGACTTTATTATATAAAAAGAATTATAAATACACTGCTCATTAAAGGGGGGGTGTATTTCAACATGAACATGAAGCGATTTAAAAAGAAGCATTTGATTTTATTTCATAAAACAAGATCATCAGAAAAGTTAAAGTTGTTTGATTATGCAAATGACATGTAAAATCAATTTTATTGATTAAATAGCAAGAACAAGTAGCAAGGTGAACATAAGCATATTAAACTGGCCGAGAGTGCCCCCACATTGACTGTTCAGTAGGGTGTATGGTCACCCAAGAGTGTCTAAACACACTGACAGTGATGGGGCATGGACAGGATCAGATTATCCAGCAGTTCTTGTAAGATCTTTTTCATATTCATTTTGAGTGATCCCCTAATTTTTGTGAGCAGTGTATTATTAAATATAATCGAGCAACTGTGCCAGTGAAATCTAACCAAAAAATGTTTCTTAGAGAGACAAAAGTTTAGTCTTTTTCTAGTATTTTTAATATTTATAAGAAATTAGTTTTTAGGTTTTAGGTTAATAGGGTAGTGTTATATGACAATAATAATAATAATAATAATAGTAATAATAATAATAATAATAATGATAATAATACATTTTATTTTAAGCACCATTCCAAAACACCCAAGTCCAATTTATTACTATTAAATATCTACAATAAAAGATTAAGCACAAACAAAGGAAAATATATATAAAGCATATATATTAACACACACCAGTGCGATTTTATTTAGCCATATGTGTGAGTAAAAATTAGATTATTAGTCCAGAATGAAGTACATTTGGATAAGATGGATCGAGTGTATATGTAATAAGTTGTAGTTTTCATCAGTATAAAAAAGCAGCGGTTATTGGTATAATCAGAGTCCGTACCAAACAAGTCTTTATTTGACATTTCTAAATCGATGTTCGTTTACAACGGGCCATTGCTCCAATGGGAGCTATTAGAGAACCACGGGATAAAATCTGCCCCCTTAAAACCCCCTGTCGTGCACCGCTTTCTCTGTCACTGTCCATCTTCATCCTCATTAGCGAGCTTCTGCAAAACTGGAACACTTACTCATTTCCCATCAACCCCCAGCAGGGAGTTAGGCTTACAGTAAAAAACGAGCAGCGTGTGAACAGGAATGCGTGAGCACCCTGTCCGAGCGGGTACCTGTTTACAGCGTGGTTCCTAGTGAGGAGAGGTTAACACGCATCTGCTACAGAATGCACTGTGAAAGAGAAAGGAATAGATTCATAAAAAGCTAAAGTAATGAGCTTTATTGGAAAATGTACTGAGTAAAAAGTGTACTGGAGTAAATAAGGTATTAAGTGTTTATTTAAAGAAAAAAAACTAGTAACATTACCTAGAAATACTTACTTGTACTTCATTACTTAACACCTCTGCCTTAAAGATATTAGTTTTATAGTTTTATAAGTCTTAATAACTTGTGCCAGATTTAAGTTGTTGAGGTTGTGTAATTTCTTTTCATTTAGAAATCAACAACATATATGTCGTTTTACTAAAAGTGCCCAAACAGACTGTACACCACAACGCTGCAGTCAGCATCTGGTTAAAAAGTAGTTCATTTAAGTATTGTAATCACGCTTTAACCCTGCTAATGCAACCAACTAATCCCCAAGCACCTGTCCACGCACCCCAGCCGTGTCCCGTACTGGAACCGGACCTCAGTCCTGACTGAGAAGCTTCCTGAGTGTGTGTGACACTGTTCCCTACATTTTTGCTGCGTCCCTCTGCGTTCATGATCTGCTGTCCCTGTTGAACCTCGGTGCTGTGGCCCCGTCAGGGAAACCTCAAACTTTTGTTTTTCAAGTTTTCCCTCAGATGTTTATACTTTCAGGGCGATGATGTGGAGTCAAGACACAATTGAGTCAAATCCTCGACTGATTCATGCAAAATGCTTTACTGCGGATTCAATTACGAGTAAAACTGCCAAGAGTTACTACTACAATCAACATGACCTGAACTAAAAGAAACATTAAACCCATGTTTTGGGCTTCTATTTCCTTAGTTAGACTTTGAATGCCTTCAGATTTTGACTGAACGCTGTGTCGTTTTAATTTATGCGTATCTGAGAGGAATGCGTGTGCACACTGCGCATATTGTGTAATAACACTGGAGCAGTAAAACACAAAAACAGTCTATAAATCTGAGTGTCTTACAATAAATAGAAATATAAAAATATAGATTTATTGTATGTATGCCTTTGAGGTTTTGTGAGCCCTGCAGATTTTTCATTAAAGTATACATTTTGTTGTTTTATTCTAACAATATAATAAATTTTGTTTTATATTTACACAAATCTCCCAGTCTGAATGTCCTTCTACCTGGCCTGGTGATGGGTTGCAGACACTGGTGCATCCTGGACAGTGCTAGTCCTTCAGAGGGCTTGTTAATCACACCAATCGACCCTCATTTTCCAAACCCAACCTGGGATTCAAACCCAGGCCCTCAAGAACTACCCTTTCCTCACTTCTCCTGTTCAAGACCCAGAAAGGACAGGCAAAAGTGTGCCCTGGTGGGATACAAGCCTTTGCCCTGGTGGGATGCCAGCCTTCGCTGTTGCAGCACAGGGGATGATCCTGTCCCTCAAACCCAGCCGTCATGTCTGAATGCTATTTAGTCCACTCTCTTTGTCCTGTCAATTCTTGAATAAATGTGCTTGCTGGACCCCCACTGTGGTCCCTCGGGTTCGAGCCCCCGCGCTTGGTGCTCATCCCCAAGTCTTTGACCATGACTGGTCTTATAATGGACTTGCACTCTGTCCACTAAGGCACTTTGTGTTACGAGGGATAGGCCCCAGACTGTCCCTGGTGATCCCAGTGTTAAACAGAGTTTAAAATGGAATATAACAGCGTTCCTGCAGGAGGCCTGTCGGGGTCATTTTCCACCAAAATAGTTCCAATCGATCATCATTGAGAAAACCCGAGAAAATCTGGGTGGAGGATTTTAAAACAAACATTACACTTATATTACGGTACAACCTGCAGGCCATGAATCACGTGAAGGATCATGGGAAATCTATCTGAGAGAACGTGAACTCGTCTAAACTCTAGTCCATTTGTTGCACAGCTGTTGGAAATTGGCGCACGTTTCCCGATGATTTATGGCGGCCGTATTTTTTTAAACGGTTTGATTTTGTTGCCACGTTTATCCCAGTTGTGTCTTTACGAACTAAAACATAAATGTTGAGAAAGTAAAAAAAAGTACAATAACACGCACTCCAACCTGTCTTTATTTCTCAGCTTCATTTCTCTTCATTTACTCCTGCTGTCCCTAAAGCCACGCTGTTTCGTCCAAACATGTCCGAAAATAAGAGTTGGGTAGCTGAAAGTATCTTGGGCAGTAAAAGTCTTTTTAGCTTTGCAATCCAATATTAAAATCTGTTCTCTCTGCTCTCTGATTTGCTACCTTTCTATATGGGAAGAGTTTAACAGAAGTTATGCAGGAACAAACCTGACATGAACCATTAATGCAGTGGATTATCTGGAAAGGCCCGAGTCTTTCTGGAAAGGCCGAGCACAAGCTTAGTTTTTTCAGTACGTTTTAAAATCTGTGCCGCAAAAATATCTGGACAATGTGCAACTTGTAATTTTAGTTCAAAAATTGCATTTTTACACTCGGTTCCTGATTTTTCCAAATCCACAAATCCATCACAAGTTCAATTTATGGTAAACCAAGGAGTAGTTGTATAAGTAGCTGCGTTAAACATGCTTCAAACACTTACGTTACTAATTACAATAAAGCTTATTTTATAAAGGTCTTGAATATCTCATGTAATTTATTGAATAATGTTTTGAAAGGGACAAATGAAACGATTATTATCAGGACCGCAGCTTTTCCTCACTACATTTCCCAGCGTTCATCACCCTCACCTCGTCTTTTTTCTCTCTCACAGTTACAGCCTGACTGGAGGAGATGGGCAGTTTTCCATAAATCCTGCCACAGGGCAAATAATAACCAGCTCCCTGTTGGACCGAGAGACGCGGAGCACTTACGAACTTCTGGTGGTGGCATCAGATGGAGGGCATCCGACGCCCCTCTCCAGCTCCGTGACCGTTTCTGTAGAGATTAAAGACATAAACGATAATCCACCGCGGTTTCATCATCATCCCTACGTCACGCACATTCCTGCCTCCACAGCTCCAGGTCAGTCCCTTTCAATAACCAAGGACAGGTAACGTAACAAAGACGAAAAGTGTCATAGATAGTGTAGTAGTATAATAGATTTTAAGGGAAATGTTTTTGTATTTATAACTCATAAATCATGTACTCAGAGTCACACCTACCAAAATGGCATAAGAGCAAAATCCAAGGTTACTGTTAAATATCTTAATTTAATATCTGCTTAGTGCCCAAAAATCCTAGTGGGTAAGACACTGGACTATGGACCAGAAGGTCCAGGGTTCAAATACCACCTCTGCCACAGTTGACTCTTTGAGCAAGGCCCTTAACCCACAACTGCTTGGATTGTAAGACTGTATAAATTGTAAGTCGCTTTGGATAAGAGCATCTGCTAAATGACTTAAATGTAAATGTACTTGTCATCTACAGTTGCTGTTTGGACTGTGGTAGCCTAGCGGTTAAGGAACTGGACTCTAGACCAGAAGGTCCAGGGTTTAAATCCCACCTCTGCCAAGCTGCCACAGTTTTGTCCTTAAACAAACCCCTAACCCACAATTGCTTGGATTGTAGGACTGTATCAGTTGTAAGTCGCTCTGGATAAGGGTATCTGCTAAATGCTGTAAATGTAATGGTGATGAGAAAGTAGAGGACAATATGGAGAGACTTTTAAATTTTAAAAGAAAAATTAGAGGATGTTTCAGAATGAAATATCAAAAAATGAAATATCTTATAATGTTTGTGAGCAGCGTATATTAGTGCACATTTAAAGCACAATAACAGCCTTATTAATCAATACATATTATACAGTTATACAAAAGATAAAAGCAGATGAGAATTCAGCCTAAAAAGTACGATTAGATCCACCTGTATTAGTCTGTGGGACAAAAATGTTGAGCTTTAGCTGCCCAGTGTAATTGGCTGTGCCTGAGTGAGAGAAGGCCTTCCAAACTCTGAGTGATGGACTAGAACTCGGTCCAGAGTACGCATTCGCCTGCACCCCATGAATTCTGGGATTGACTCCAGACCCTGAGCAGCATGAAGCGGGAGTAAAATGAGAAAATAAAAATAAATTAAAATTTTTTGGGCAGGTGCTTTTTCTTGAAAGCCACTTAAGACTCACACTTTGGTCCAAGCTGCTGAGGGTTCAGGGACAAACTGTGGCAAACCTTTGCAAGTGCTAGGAACTTTTAGTATTCAACCTTCTGATATATAGTTTAAAACTTTATATGGTTTACTGTCTGACTCAAAAACTTTAGAATAATCAGCTGATCAAGTCAAGCCTATTTGCTTTTTATAAAGACTCTAATAGTGGCAAGGAAAATTGCCTAAATATTATAAGAAAGAAACCATGTAAGGATCAAGGCTCAATTCAGACCCAAACTGATTGGGTAACCTAAATGTTATATTAAAAAAATAATTAATTAACTAATCAATAAATATAAAGTATTTGGCTGACAAAAATTAATTGATTTGAATATTAACAATAGATTAAATAAGAGAACACATTTAAAAAAAGTACAATAAATTAAATACAATATAGATTATACTAAATTAAAGAGAATACAATATTATGAAGATTATATGCAATTATATAAACAATACTGTGTATATAATAAATACAATAATGAATATAATAACATAGAGAATACGAGTTTTGGATTTATTTAGTCTAAAAAACAGTCACTGTAGGTTCTCGAGGCCATAGTTTGTACGTTCTGGTCACTTCGGATCATCAGTTTACCAGTGGAGGGGAGGTGGGAGGAGGTGATCATTTGGTGACTGACTGAATCTGAGGGAGGACAGGACAGTCGTGGATTATCCCACAACATTGCAACAAGCAATCTACTGTAAATCAGCATGTCACTGATGCAAGAACATGATATCATTTGGCAGATTTACCTTGGAATCCATCAAGTAGGTCAAGTTGACAAAACCTAAAACAGTGTGGGATCAGTACCTAGACCTCTTCCAAATGAAATTAAAAGGTAGTGAGAAAAGCACAAACCTAAGTAATCCAGGTCATTCAAATACAGTTTGTTTTAATTCCTTTGTACATTTTGTCGTTCAGGTTCGTTGGTGTTTGCCGTCACCGTAACGGATGAAGATTCAGGATCCAACGCTCAGCTGCACTACTCTCTCAGTGGGCGAAACTCTGAGAAATTCGTGATCGACCCGATCCGAGGCGCCATAACGGCCAGCGAGAAGCTTAGCGGCACTTCTGAGGTCACGTTCACGGTTCGCGTCAAAGACGGAGGAAGCAACCCCAAAACTGACAGCACGACTGTAACGGTCCGATTTGTTGCAGGTGGAAACTTTCCTGTCATCAAAATCAAAGACAAGAGCTTCATGTTTCCGGAGAGCCAAGCCGTAAACACCGTCGTGACCAAGGTCTCGGGATCTTCGACGAGGGCCGGGTCATTATCGTACTACATTGCGAGTGGAAACTTGGACAGCGCTTTTCATGTAGACCAGCTTAGTGGAGAGCTGTCGCTCAAAAAGCCGTTAGATTACGAGAACATTGATAAGTACGTGCTCTGGATCGAGGCGCGAGACCAAAGCTTCCCTCCGTATTCGGCCTACGAGAAGATCGAGATCACAGTGGTGGATATTAACGACAACGGTCCTGTCTTCAGCCAAGAGCCGTTTCACGCCGAGATCCTGGAGAACCTGTCGCCTCAGAGAGTGCTCATGGTGTCGGCACTCGATCTGGACAGCGGACCGAATGGGCAGTTAGAATACGCTATCACTGATGGGAATAAAGAAAACAGCTTCAGCATCAACCGGGCCACGGGGGAAATCCGCAGCACTCGACCTTTAGACAGGGAAAAAGTGGCACAATATGTTCTGAAAGTGAAAGCTACTGATCGGGGAGGACCACCAAAAAGCACCCCGACCAAAGTGATCATCAGCGTCCTGGATGTAAACGATAACGCTCCTAGATTTTCCAAAATTTTTAGTGCGACTGTACCTGAAAACGCACCCGTGGCCTACACCGTCACTCGTGTGACGACCACCGATGAGGACACTGGTGAAAACGCTGTTAGCCGCTACTCCATTAGCGACACAAGTCTTCCATTCAACATTAACCCCAGTACCGGTGACATAACCATCAGCAGGCCTCTGAATAGAGAGGACAGGGATCATTACATCGTCAAAGTATCGGCTCATGACTCGGGCTGGACCGTCAGCACCGACGTAACCATATTTGTGACGGATGTAAATGACAATGCGCCTAGATTTACCAAGCCGTCCTACTACCTAGACTACCCGGAACTGACCGAGATTGGCTCGCTAGTCACCCAAGTCTCAGCGACAGACCTCGATGCCGAATTAAACGGCAAAGTCTTCTATTTCATCAGATCTCAGTCCGAATACTTCCGCATCAATTCGAGCACGGGGGAGATTTTCATCAAGCAGCCACTCAGATATCAGAATTCAACCGGCCATGGGAACATTAACATAAACAGGCACAGTTTTATCGTAACCGCATCGGACCGCGGTGTCAAACCGCTGATGAGCGAAACCACTGTGATTGTCAACATCGTCGACAGCAACGATAACCCTCCTGCTTTTGAGTCGTCGTCTTACTTCACCCCGGTCACTAAGAGCGTCAAAGTGGGCACAAATCTCATCAAAGTCACGGCTCACGACAAGAAAGACTTTGGTGTGAACTCTGAACTGGAGTATGCAATATCAGGAGGAAATGGCTCAAGTAAATTCCGGTTGGATAAGCAATCAGGATGGGTCACGGTGGCCTCGTCTTTGATTTCAGATGTTAATAAAGTCTATCTGCTGGAAATAACAGTGATGGACAAAGGAAACCCACCTCTGTCGGATAAAACAACACTTAAGATCGCAGTCACGGATGAGAACCATCACACTCCAGAGTTTTCTCAAAGCCAGATCAGTGCCACAGTGTCTGAAAGCCTTAGTGTGGGCACAGCGATCCGCACTGTGACAGCAAGAGACAAAGACAAGGACAAACAGATGAATGGACTCGTTACGTACAACATCTCTTCTGGCAACGACAACCACCTGTTTGCTATCAACGCTAAAACGGGGGTCTTATCTTTGGCCAAACCATTGGATTTTGAGAGCAAGCAAACTCACGAGCTTAGAATCTCAGCCACAGATGGAGGGTGGATAGCCAAGACGAGCTACATTACAGTTACCATCCACGTTACCGACGTAAACGACAATCCACCCACATTTAACCCCGACGAGTACTTCCCTGTGGTGCAGGAAAATGTACCAAGTGGTACCACAGTGGTCAAACTCAACGCCACAGATAAAGACTCTGGTCCAAATGCTGTGTTGGCTTACGTTATTCAGTCCTTTGACAGTGACCTCTTCATAATTGACCCCAATACAGGAGTTATCACCACGCAAGGGTTTCTCGACTATGAGGCCAAACAGATGTATCACCTAACAGTCAAAGCTTTCAACGTTCCCGATGAAGAACGGTGCAGCTTTGCGAACATTAACATTCAACTCAGAGGAGCGAACGAGTACGTCCCACGGTTCGTATCCAAGCAGTACTATTTTGAGGTTTCCGAGGCTGCGCCCAAAGGCACCGTGGTTGGGGAAGTCTTTGCAAGTGACAGGGACTTGGGTGAAGATGGTGTGGTGCATTACTTGCTTTTTGGCCAGAGCAGGAGAAAGGGTTTTGGCATCAACAAAAAAACAGGTCAGATCTTTGTCACAGGACCTCTTGATCGTGAAAAAGAAGAAAAAGTCTCCTTAAAGGTGCTCGCCAAAAATGCAGGGAGCATCAAAGGGGGGGATATTGATGAGGTCTTTGTAAATATCACAGTCCTTGATGCCAACGACCCTCCCGTCTTCACCCAAGATTTATACGACATTCAGGTCAGCGAGGGACTTTCACCTGGCGGGCTGGTCACCTTTGTTAGTGCTGAGGACTCAGATTCCGTGCCAAGCTGGAGCAGATTCACCTACTCCATTTCTGCTGGTGTTAAATCACCTGCCTTTACCATCAACCCGCAAACGGGACAGGTGTCTGTAGCAGCCGAGCTGGACCGTGAAAAAACTCCGGTGTACAACCTGTCCCTGCTGGCTGTAGACTCAGGCTCACCTGCCGCTACTGGTACTGCCACTCTGATCGTAACTCTAGAGGACATTAATGATAATGGGCCCACATTGGTGACCACAAGTGGAGAAGTCATGGAGAACCAGAGGGCAGGAACACCAGTCATGACCCTCAGTTCCA
>JAUZSU010012024.1:0-11093 GCA_034780255.1 Parotocinclus maculicauda
ATTTCAGAAAAAGAACATTATACCAACAGTAAAATATGGTGGTGGTAGTGTGATGGTCTGGGGCTGTTTTGCTGCGTGAGGACCTGGAAGACTTGCTGTGATAAATGGAAATATGAATTCTGCTGTCTACCAAAAGATTCTGAAGGAAAATGTCCGACCATCTGTTTGTGACCTCAAGATGAAACGAACTTGGGCTCTGCAGCAGGACAATGATCCAAAACACACCAGCAAGTCCACCTCTGAATTGCTGCAGAAAAACAAAATAAAGACTTTGGAGTGGCCTAGTCAAAGTCCTGACCTGAATCCTATTGATATGCTGTGGTAGGATCTTAAAAAGGCCGTTCATGCGCATAAACCCTTTAATTTAACAGAATTAGAGCAATTCTGCAAAGATGAGTGGTCCAAAACTCCTCCAGAACGCTGTAAAAGACTCATTGCAAGTTATCGCAAATGCTTGGCTGCAGTTGTGGCTGCTAAGGGCGGCCCAACCAGTTATTGGGTTTAGGGGGCAATCACTTTTTCACACAGGGCCATGCAGGTTTGGATTTTTTTCTCCCTCAATAATAAACACCTTTATTTACAAATTGCATTTTGTGTTTACTTGTGTTGTCTTTCACTACTATTTAAATTGGTTTGATGTTCCAAAACACTTGTGTGACAAAAAAACAGGTAATGAGGACGGGGAAAAACACTTTTTCACACCACGGTATGTGGTCAGATCTCACAGTATTGTTACTAGTACCAAAATTCTTAATAGGGGTGGTCTCTTTCCTTTCCCTGGATTCCCCAAGGACGTATGGGCCCAGATGGGTGTGGGGTCTCTGACTCAAGCAAATAAGTTTGCATCTAGCAAATAAGAGGTTGGCTTACATGAATCATTAAATCTCATACAGGAAAAATGTGACTTCTGTTAGAGTGCACCAAATAGCAGTTCAGAGTATTCCACCCTTTTGGAAAAGTAGGAGCAAGTGCTCGAGTCAGTACCTTTTACATTTCCGAAAGGACTTCTCCCTTGTGCCAAGTAAGTTTGGGCACACTGAGCTTGCACCTTGTTCATGTTCTTAATTATAGAAGTGGCTGCAAGAAGCTGTGGCCAGAAGGCCATTATTGTGGTTAGAAACATGTATAGAAGTAAAGCTGCAGGGGTGGATGAGATCAGAATGGAGAATTGAATGCACTGGGCAGGGTTGGGGTTGTGCAGTTGACATGCCTCTTCTGTGTTGCATGTAAGTCATAAGTTCCATGAAATCACGAGTAAAAAGAGACCTTGGGCCCGATAAGCATATTGATTCAGTGGCAGCATTTTTGCAGTCACCGTGCCTGTCTGTGTTGGAGCAGGAGAGTCGTCAGATAAAGCTCTCTGTTTACCATTATGTCTAAATTCCTATATTTGCCTATGGTCATGACCTTTGGGAACAGACCAAAATATTATGGTCACAAACACAAGTAACAAAGTTAGGTTCCTAGGCAGGGTTGCTGGGCTGTATATACACCCACTGGTCACCTTATGCAGTACATTTTGTTACTACCACGTTTGCATTCAGAACTGCCTTAATTATCCATGGCATAGATTTGACAAACATTCCTCAGATTTTTTTTTCTATAATGGCATGATGTGACGTTGCACATAGATGATAGTAATGGAATGGAATGGAATCGTAATGTAATGGAAATGGCCATCAACAAGTCAAGTAAAATCAAGTCAGATTTATTTACATTGTGCTGCGTACAATGGTGATACGAAGCATAAATCATTGCTACAAGGCGTGTTTCATGTTGTCCCAAATTCTGACAATACCCTCCAAATGTTGCTGCAGAAACCGAGACTCATCAGACCAAGTTTTCTATAGTCTTCTACTGTCCAGTTTTGGTGAGACTGTGTGAATTGTAGCCTGTAAGAAGCTTCCAATGTGGTCATCTACTATTGTAGCTCATCCGCTTAAAGGATGAACATATTGTGTGTTCAAAGATTTCCCATCCCTTGGTTGTAAGTGGTTATTTGAGTCTATCAGCTCAAACCAGTCTGGCCATTCTCCTCAGTCCTCTGGAATCAACAAGGCATTTTTGTCCAGAGAACTGCTGCTGACTGGATATTTTCAAAAATGTGGAACAATTTGTATAAATCCTTTAGATAGCTGTGTGTGCAGATCAGCTTTTTCTGAAACACTCAGACCAGTGCTTAAAGAAGTGGAAGATGAGTGTATACTGTGTATACAATGTGTTTCATTACATTGTAACATGGTGCAGTGATTAGCTCTGTTGCCTCACATCTTCATACAGCCAGGTTCGAGTTCTGTCCCAGAAGCTGCCTGTGTGGAGGATACCACAGCAAGTGCTCCCTTCAAGTAGTGGTAACAAAGCTTTGAGGTAAATTTGGGGACATTACCCTGCTGCAGTATGAATCCTTCTCTACATAGATCCAAATAAGCATTTTCACTAGTGTTCTTGGACTGCACTGAATGAGTCAGTTCATTCAGCGAAAATTAGTCAGCTAATTTTCAATCCTTACTGTGATAAATTGCACATAATGCTATCACTCCAGTTATCTGCTTTTTGTTTATTATACCAAGACTGAGGCTGGATGAAAAACCACACACTATGCACTAAACATAGAAACAGCTTTTGTAATGTGTTCATTAATGCAAATTAGTATAATAGTATGTGGTTTGGTACAGAGACCAATATGTCCTTTTCTTTTGGCTGTACTTTTGCATATTCACACAGACATACAAATCTAATCAATTTAACAATATACATACACTGAGTAACCTGATACTGAATTAAAATCCAGATGGACTATAGATACATATATAGATAAGTGTACACATATTCACGCAATACTAAAACTCATTTTGAATCTAACGAAATATCCCCAAAGTTTTGTGAGCAGTGTATTTCTCTAATCAGGAGGATATAAAAATGTGTTAACATCCCCTCTATATATCTCTTCCCCATTGCAGTGCTTTCTGTGATCAGCCAATCAGCAACAAGCCACCTCTAATCAATTCTACAACCTCTAGCTTTCTACCTTTTCCTTTGGTGTGTTTGCAGTTTGCAGTGTTGCCCCTCATCCTTCTCCCAGGAGTGCACTGTAGTTTAGCAGGATGTGAAGGGGCAAGGCAGGTCAAGCTCTGGCAGCTCAGCTCTGATTTCACCATCACATGTAAGTCCTGTTGTCAGGGCTGAGGTGGTGTGTGAAAACAATACCAAAGGACAGTGAAAATGGATCAGGGTGGTTGTGTGTCGGGGTTGTCAAGTTTATGTATAAGTGTGAAGATCATATTTTTTACCTTGTAGGGACATTTTACTGGTCCCTACAAGGAAAATAGCTTGTTTTAATTTTGATCTGCAACAATAGTTTGAGCATTAAAGATCTACAGTTATTTGACATATGTCATCAATAGGAACTGATAGAAATGTGTGTGTGTGTGTGTGTGTGTGTGTGTGTGTGTGTGTGTTAGGCTTGCATTTTGGGGGAGCATTAGTGCCACATGGTTACAGTACACCAGGCATGGTCAACCATGTGGAAAGTATGTGTAGAGGGGCAACCAATAGTCTCTAATAAAAGAAGCATGACAACACTATGTTTTCTAGCGATTGTAGTGACTTATTATTATTGCACAGCATATTTTATATAATGCACTGTTGTATACACTAGGACTGATCCCAACATCCCAATCACCCCATTCTTCCTTTCTTCACATATTCCCTAACATGAATAACGATGGCGGTGTGTAATTGATGTGAAAGCCAGGAAAGCTTTTTTTTCTTTCAGTTTTTGAAGCGGTAGGCTTTGCTCCACAGTGTTTTCTAATACGATTAGTTTGGTATTTGCTTCCTACTTATTACCATAGGGGTGGAAAATTGAAAGATAAACACATGGAGAGAATTATGCAGCTGATATGATACAAGCACAGCTAATTGACTGAATTTTATTGAGATGATTTTCACTCTGTGGTCAAATTGGTGTAGCATAAGGTCTTTGTAGAAGGGAGATTGACACTATGGGCAGGGGGAAGAGGTGACAGGTGTTGTCATGGAGTCAGCTTAAAAAATTTTTAAGTGTAGACCGAAGTTTAAAACGACACTTGGCCTGAGGCCTACTGCAAGTAGCTCAGATCTGACTGTACAATGTAGGTGGAGATCAGGAATATATTGCAAGATGTGATGTGAAGAGGCTTTTCAATCCCACAGGAGGAAGGAGGGAGGAGAGGATTACTGTCTTCATGATATTGTTGACAACATGACAACAGAATTATGATATCAAAGTACATTGTAGATGTTTTTGTATTTTATCATGTCCAACTGCATAGTATAAAAGTAGTTTGAATCTAATTTCTATTTACTGCATCTGTAAAATGTTTACCACATATAATTATTTGCATTTTAAAACATTTCACTGTACTGAAAAAGTTACAGTTTACCCACTTTACTCAAAACTTACAGAGGTCTAAGAGTAGTTGATTAAGTTGTTTGTTATTTCTTTTAAAATACGTACCAGTTTGTGTCACTCAGCAAGATGTGTGTGTTATATATATATATACACCCTAACCCTAACCCTATATATATTTATTTATTTATTTATTTATTTATTTATTTATTTATTTATTTATTTAAGTCATACTTACAAATGTAAAGTGTTCTCAGGCATGATTCTACCTTTCATTGATTTTCTGTAAAGTTCATGGGCTGGCTTTATTAGCTGCTAGAAACATTTGGTTGTAGGTGTCTCTGCTAGTCAGTTGAGAGATTTGGTGCAAGCTTAGCTGCAGATAGTCATCAGGTCTGTATTGGGGAGCAGAGCTCTTCCCTGCAGATTACTGGCCTCTGTAACACTGGCCAATTATGATGGTATGTTGCTGCTTGAGTGAGATAAGGGATTACACAAAAGGTGGACACCTTGAATTGATAAAAGGTATGTGTGTGTGTGGGTGTGTGTGTGTTCCTTGGTTACCACCTTGTGCTGCTGAACATGCTGTGCGCATTAGTGATACTGAGGGCAATCATGAGCACGAAGGCAACCCTAGCCAAATGGCATCTTTGCTGAGTTGGGCTTGTGATCTGGATGTCTGTAGTATGTATGCCTCCACTGTGTGTTGTGTGTGGACAACTTGTGGCTGCCAACAGAAGTCTTAGAGGACAATGGCTTCACTACAAAGTCCAGATCAAAAATACCTAAAAGTGGTGCAGTAGCAAGGTTCGTGAGTTTGAACTACAGGCTGCAGATAGGCTACTGGTGGCCCAACAGTGTATCTGGGATTGGAACTCTTGAATCCCAGTGGAGGACTCAACACAGAGAGCTGAAACAACAATCCCATCAATCTCCTTCTGCCCAGACTCTGCCTTCATCTACACCATCTGCTGTAGGATTTGTGGATTTTGAATTGGTTTGTAGACTCTCACACTGTATGCACCTAGTGAAAATGACTATTTATACTCTGTGAAAGCATGCCATCACCTGTTTTTCAGACTGTAGTTGCATTGTGTGTGTGAACATATCCCTTAGCAGAAATCACATCATCCATTTTTACTATTACCTTAGGAGTTTCTCACTGTTCCTTCTATTAAGTCGTCCTGCAATCCCAACAAGTTAGAGCACTTCATGTTTCACTTCAATATCACGTTATTTATTTTTACATCCAAAGTTCTCTATTCGTAGTGCAAATAAGTCCCTGTGGATCATTAAATGGTTAGTACTGACAGACAACCGAAAGGAAAACAATAACTAAATCCTCTTTAACACAGACTGCGGTTAGCATTTCAGCTAACCTAGCGTCCTGAGTTCACCGATGGAGTAAGTGTTGTGCTTTTTTGCTTTTCACTTCCAATCCATTGCGCACTAACTGAGGTACCACTGTCTTGATATTGATGACTCTGCTTTGTAAATGTATGGTGTCCTTATTTTCAGGACATTTTAAGATTACATAATGCATACAGTATGATACAGTATACAATTTCTTAATATGTTTATGCATTATTTTTCTAAACATATATATTCCGAATGTAACACACACACAAACGTACACACACCTACAGTCATCAAACTCTATTACTGCACATCAGTCAACATAGCACACAATGCCACTCATCATAATCACGTCATGTCACTTTTTTATTAAGGAAGGTAGATCCACTGTATAGCTTACCAGTCAAACATCCAAGGCAGTGACACACAGAAGCAAGCATTGCACGCACGCACACACACACACACACACACACACACACACACACACACACACACACACACACACACACACACACACACACACACACAGAAACAGAGTTGGCAGGCAAAAAGGAAACTTGACAAACATGTATTATGATTTGATATTAAATCCTTGCAATGGGCTTCCACAGCTATGTTGTATGTAATATTGTACCATACAAAGGCAGTACTGTACATTTAATAAAACACAACTTGGAATATTAAGCCTCCTGTGCATTAATAAGTTATAATATGCTCTCTGCCCTGTCCCCAGGTCGTACCAACAAATCCCTTTAATATAAGGCATTCATATTTTCCATGTCATTGTTATATTATGACACGTTTGGTGCCTGAACAACAATCATCTCAGCATTATGACAGCATTAAGAAGGTTTGTTTGGGTTGGCATCAGGGAAAGCTGTTGCCGATGGGGGTCAAGATTGTGTGCGAGTGTTTGAGTGTGTGTGGTGTCACACAGAGAGACAGATGGCTCTGGTGCTCACAGAGAAAGGTCACGGTGACTACAGTGGCGCTGCTGCCTCTGCATGTTCATTAGTAGTGCAGAAAATCCTCCAGTGTGCAGATTCATCAGTGCCGCATATTACCTTTATAGGGCTATTAATCCATCACACACCACACACTACTGATATATTAAGGTCATTACTAAGGCCAAATTTGGTTTCTGTCTGATACCACCCTGTGCTCCCTTATACACAGTGTTCATTTGAGGGACAATGGTAAAAAAAAAAAAAACATTATTTATAATATTTATTTTTCAAACGGTTGATAATTGACAAAGAGCTGAAATCATGATTTTACATTACTTTACATTATCATTATATATCAATGTTTAATCCTATATTTAGCATAAGAAACTATTTGATAAAAAATCCTTCCTCTATGTTTTCTGAGCACAGGCTCTGGCTGGTGAGAAATTATATAGGAATTAATTAAAGACAAATGATTACACATCTCTCTTCGATAAGCTTTTTTAATCAGAGGTGGCAGGTGAGTTGGTTATTTTATTCTGTGTCAGAAGATGACAGAGAGAAGGTTTGGATAGAGAAAGAGTCGAGAATGAGGAAATTCTCGGTTCTAAAAGATTCTTCTATGGTAATGGAAGCGCTTAGAAAGGGAAAAATACATGCAGCAAATCTCTATGAATTCCACCATATTAAGCATATAATTTATCTGGCTGATTAGGATTGTTTTTGCTTCAACAGAGGAATCTCTGTTATTAGTTTTGCCTTTGGACAACAGATTTAAATGCAAAGCTGAAAGACCAAAAGATGAGAACAGATGGCATTTTGTTCACTGCAATGGCGCTCTAGTTTGTGGGAAAGAAAAGGGTTCTGCTGACAAAAAACCCAAAATATTGTGCATTTGGCAAATTTAATTAACAGCTTCATGAGAGCCTATCGCATCTGAATAGAATCCGGGAGTAATCTCGTAATTAAAGGTCTAAAAATAGCATCACCAAAGGGTCAGGTGTAACCAATCCCAGTCTAACCATTGGATATTTGCAGTTACGATGACAGTACTTGACCAATACCATACATACATGACTTTTTGTACTTCTATGACCATGTAAACTACTAAGTATTTTCACAGGAGTATAAAAGGTCAGTGATAGTGATCAGCTGAGTCAAAGTGGTTTCAATGGTGGAAACATGATAGCAAGACAAATAACAACTGTAGAAGAATGTAATGCAAGTCTGCTCATTTCTAAGAACACCTCAATAACATAGCCAGAGCTTAGTGCTGGAATGAAACTCTATCAGATGCCAACCTAGCATGTTTTGTTGTTTCTGAGCTCCCTTCTGGCACCCACTACAAAGTGCAAAGACTGGCACTGGTGAGAGAATGGATAAAAGATTACCACACATGCTGCTCACACTGCCTCTGTACGACAGTCATGCTGGATTAGACCCAGACACAAGCTGCTGCTGCCATCAGTGGCCCATGCCATGGCTCTGCTAAAATTCCACTGCCTACCTGGAGAAATCCATGTCAACATGGTCTTTCATCCGGCTTTATCTGGTCCACATGCACAGCTCTCCCTTTTAGCCTCTCATTTTAGCAGTTTAACCAGAGATTGATTTTGGAGTTACGGTTGCTTAAAGTCATTTAGAGAGAGAGGGGATCAGGAAGGTAGAAAGTGGATTCTGGGCAACGCTAGAGGGTATTATGGTTTGCCAATGTGGCCATTTCTAACGTGATTATTTCAGTGAGGCTAAACCCAAATGGATATGTAAATGTGAAGTAAACGTGACACAACATTGTCAACTGCCACTGCCATTTTCAAGCATCTATTGAGAGTTTAAACCTGCAGGTATGTGACAGTATGAAGTCATCTATACATAGATTTCATTTGAATATATATATATATATATATATATATATACATATACACTTACATTCATCGGAATAACACCCAAAATGTGCGTATATTCAAGATAACAAAAAACCAAACACAAGTTATATGACCAAAATATACTTTACACAGGAAATGTATGTACGTGAGGCTCACGTGGTTCAGATATACGCTAAACGCAATTTGACATTGTGTTTTTTCCTTCCATGATGCCCACTCCACTGAGGAGCAGTATTAGGTCCAGTATTATTTTCAGAACTGTATTATACAAGTACTCCCTGTTTTACTATGGGGATAGGAGTTTAATATATATTGCATATGTCATAGTGTAGCCGGGTAACACTTTACTTTGAGGGCCATAAACATCATGAACTCATGAAGAAGTATTGATTTATTAATCTTGAACATTTGTTTTCCACCTTAATTACTAGATGAATTAATAGATTGCTCCTGCATTAACGCATGTATGACACAATCTTACTCATGATGTACTAGGTGTATGAATTAAAGATTACTCACAAATTAAATATTTCATGAATTAGTGCCATTTCAAGTACCCTTGTATTACATCAAGTGTTACCATGTAGTCAATATTAAACATGTTTAAAACACAACTGAAAACAGAAATAAAACACAAAAACAAACTTTTCTTTACTACATTCCCAGCACTTATCACCACCATATGACTTCTTACGTGCTGGAGAGTACAGTAGAGCATTGTAAACCTTTAACACAATTACATATTTACAAATACATGTGACCGAATTCATAAATAATATTTTATAATAAAGTATTAACCTTGTGTAATTTATTTTGTGATGTATTTTAATTGAAAAACAGAAAAACTTATATATTGCATATCACTTGCCCAGGAAAAATTACACATTGAAGTTAAGAGTAAGATTTCTACTGAAGTAGTATTTATGTTTATTATTGAATTGTCATCATAAAGTCTAAATATTATAAGCCAGGCCATCGTAAAACGGGGAGCACCTGTACCAACACTAAGGTGGTGACAAGGCCTAGCTCCTGCCTTTCTCCATTGGATTAAGAAAGTTTGATTGAGTCAATATAGCTTTTTGAAAAAAGAAAAAAAAAACATATGCAACATATACTGCAAAAATGGGGAATATTAAATTTCTCTAAACCAATGCTCACTCTAGTAAAGTGAAAGACATAATTAGGAAGCCCCTTTTTTGTACTAACCAAAAGAGCATACAGGTCAACTGAAATATTAATTAATATTTATTGTACTTTTCTCATTTAAGGAAAAAAAATGAATCGTATGAATGAATATTCATATATTATAACTGCTTCTTGTTTTACACTAGCAGCACCATAGTAGAACTGCATTCTTATATATCTATTACATTATATAGTTTACTCTTCTAATGTGATATGCTTTGTCAGTTCTATCACCCTACTTAAATTGCTTGTTTTAAATGGGTCACCCAATATATGACGTGAAAAAAATCACACCCAAGGAATTGTTACATGATACATGACATCTAAAGGCGATTGCATGAGTTATTTCCACAGGTTATTTCCTTAAGGGGTGTTGATTAAAAACTTAAAATTTAACATAGTCTTGGTTGAACATAAAAAAAACATTTCCCGATGTGTCTAATAGTATAGCTTTTGAACTGCAATATAATTAAAAGTAGCAAGAGACACCTATAATGGTCTGAATAAGAATACTTTATTAAACCTTGGGGGAAAATTGCAGAATGCTTGATTCTGTAACATACTTGAAATTGTACATGTAATTCATTTCCTCACTGGAAGCCTAGCAGGATCTACAGTGTCCAACTGCCTCTCATTCTGACAGATGCAAGCAAATTTGCCTTGAAACCAGAGCCGAGGTCACAAGTATCCCAGTGCGCTGCTTTGCTGTCATTCAAAGGCTAGGGTAACCCTGCGAGGGCAAGAAGGCCTTCAATAAACACCACCCCTATCACCTTCCCATAACCTTTTATTTCAGTCTGCACTATGGATTACCATAACCTTTCTCTGGACCCCCTACAACCTTAAACAGTTATGTAGGAACAAGCTGTAAGTGTTTTAATGTACAAATCATCACTGGGTCTTCCAAGACAAGGGCATTCAAAACAAAAAACAGTTCACTTTAATTAGGGTGGCTCAACTTTCCAATTAGTGTCTATATTTGCATTGGATATTGTGTGTTGTAATTTATTGGCTGATTCATTTGCAAAGGTGTTGCACAAATGATCCTGAAATAAAATCCCCTGAAGTATCAGAGGTGTTAAAAGTATATAGTAGGACTTTGAACCCCATCAACATGTGTATGTAATATTTATTACACTTTGTCCACCATGCTATCATTAATAATCAAAAGCTTCCAATCATATCTTTCTAACCTCTTACAGTTGTTAGTTCTAGAAATGCAAGCTTGTATTCTGATAAGTATACAGGTCTATATTATTATTATTATTATTATTATTATTATTATTATTATTATTATTATTATTATTATTATTATTATTGTTGTTGTTG
>JAUZSU010012035.1:0-11093 GCA_034780255.1 Parotocinclus maculicauda
TGTGTGTGTATGTTAGTTTAATTGTATATAGTGTGATTGTATGTATTTTAGTTAAAACAATTGCATATATTTAAATACAACCTCACATAAAAAAGTTGGGACACTATGAAAAACAAAATAAAACACTGTAGTGGGTTTTACATTTACTTTGACTTTTATTGCCTGTGTTCATTTTATTTCAAGCACGTGGTATCAACAGGTGGTTATAATTATGTTTTGATTCAAAAGCAGTATCCGCAACATGCTAAATCTTTGAGGAGTGAAGATGGGCAGAGGTTTTCCAGTTTGTCAGCCAATAGTGAGAACAATGTTGAAATGTTTACAAACAATTTTCATCAAGGTAAGTTTGGAAGGGATTTAAATAAAGGGCAATGGAGTTTCCAGAAGTGGCGTCAACTTCTCTGGGCTCTAAAACATGTAGGTGAACCATCACACAGTGAAAATGTGCATTGTGGTAGGATGAATCAGTATTCCAGAGATTTTCTGGAAAAAAGCAGGCTGTATCCTCCAGATCAAAGACCACCAGATTATTATTAGCTATCCAAAAGCAAAGGTCTTTCATGGAGTTGGGTTGTTTCAGTGTCATTGGCCATTTTCAGTTCTGTGATGGCAGCATTAATGCCATCAATAATACATTACAATTTTAAAGCAACTTAATTCCTTCAGGATGATATCTTTTCTAGGAACGTCCATGCATTTTTCAACAACTCAATTCAAAACAAGTCAATTCCATTCCAGTCTGGGTTTGAGGAACATTGTTTTTAAACATTTCAATCATTCTCGCACTGTAGCGGACTGTACAGGAGCAGAGACAAACACAGCTTCTGGTAAGACAGGCTTTATTTCAAAAGATGGCAGGCAAAAACACAATTTAGACAATCTGAGTCTGCAACAGTTCAATTCAATTCAATTTTATTTGTATAGCTTTTTTTACAATAGACATAAGCAGATTTACGGTGTTACATAAACATTGTCACAAATAATATTCTATTGTCCTTAATGAGCGAGCCAAATGGCGACAGTGGCAAGGAAAAACGTCCTGATATTAAGAGGAAGAAACTTTGAGAGGAACCAGACTCAGAAGGGAAACCCATCCTTATTTGGGTAATAAACATAATTAACATTGTATATTAAAACATTTAAATGAAAACATGCAATATTTATATGTAGAGATGGGAGAGTGAGCAGGATAAGATAAACTGTTTATAAGATTTGTAAATGACTAAATATTTGAAATATAAAATAATTATTTAAAAAATGTAAAACAGAAAAAATAGACTGCATATACACTGGTGCACACTTGAATTTATTGAAGTAATTATTTCCCTCAGCCACCACTTTTGCCTTACCTTACGCTTTGTTTAAACTACTTCCAAATGTGTGTCAAAACTTCCTACAATGTGTTGTGACACAAGTGCCATTTTTCAAATTTCAGCCATAGGAATCGTAGCCTGTTAATATTATGAAGACTAAATAGACATTTTTAGAACATTAATAATGTATATTATAGAGGCTCTATATATTAAAATGATACCGCATATACAGCAACTCAATTGTTTTGATTAGCAATGTAATAGCATTATTATGTCAAACATTGACTTGATGCCCTGTTATTTTAATGAAATGTTACACAAGGCCACATTCAGAAAAGAAAAGGCCCTTCCCTTCTAGCAGACATTGAATTGATTCAAAGGAATAATTACATCACCAATTTAGTTGATCTGTTGGTTTATTAACAATGATCTTTTGTCATTAATATACATCATCATTATATATCATATGCACTACTGACAAAAATTAGGGATAATTAATTATGGGATATTTCATTTCGGGGTATTGTAAGCAGTATATGTTTTTGAGCAGTTCTCCTCACGAGCAGTTCTTTCCACCTTCTTACCTAGAACAATGTTAAACAAATATTTCTTACTTGTACTCAGCCTTGGTTCTGCTATTCTTCATGTCATTCATATGAACCTTTAATAACATTTATACGACATTTGGATTAGTGCCACACCCTGGATTTTCATAAATGCACTGTACAATCTAGATTTTGTTACTTTATAGGCAGTATCCTAAAAGGAGTGGTAGAAATGCATTGAGTAATTGAGCAGTGTTTCTCAAGCTGGGAATGCAGACGTTTTTTCATGCAGTCATCCAGAATGTCAAAAAATCATCAAAGGTTGCTGTGAAAATTCAGTACCTGCTGGGGCTTCAAACTATTTTGGTTGTTGTTGAACACTGAAACAACTGAAACTGATGGCATGATGGCATGATGGCATGATGGGGTCACTGCTAAATGATCTGTAAAGAAAACATAACTGGATGTACATGAGTGTACTCAGTGTACATGAGAACATGAAAGATGAAACCATTGTTAAACATTAATTTTCTAAATGTTCTTTTCTGTAAATATTATCAGGGAGAACATAAATGAGAGGCCATTATTAAAATTTCAAAAGGAACATAAATAACGTTTGTTAAAGAGAACATAGTGTGGGCATTCATTATACAGTCAAAAGCCACAGGGGATTTTTGTTTGTTTGGCTTCTTTAACGTCACTATCAGCATCAGTGGCTATATTAGCGACACACATAAGGTTATATTTATACACAAATTCATCTCAAGACTAGTCATATATATATAGATACACACAAATGTCAGTGCCAATTTAGAGTCATAAATTAACCTAGCACGCATGTCTTTGGACTGTGGGAGGAAACCAGAGTACCTGGAGTAAACCCACGCAGACACGGGGGAGGACATGCAGACTCCACACAGAAAGGACCCGGGCTGCTCCACCCTGGGATTGAACACGGAACCTTCTTGCTGTGAGGCTGCGGTGCTACCCACCGAGCCACCGTGCTGCCCCGCAAAAGGGAAAATGGCATATCTAAATACCCTAACAAGTAATGGGTGAGGGGGCCTATCTTTTAGGCTACATCGGGAACATGGCCACCATCTTAAAAACCGCCATATTTGATCAAGGGCAAAGTTTTTCCAATATGAATTTGGTCATGTAGCATATCAAAGAAAACCAGAATTGTCAGAAACTTTTGTTGTTCGTCACAGGTAACTAAAGATGGAAATTATGATTCTGATGTCCATGGAACGCAGTTGCTGTAGTTGCAGAGTTTAACCACCAACACCCAGAAAGACCACCAATTTGACACAGCACACATAGGAAATAGGAAAATATAGGACATTTCCAAGAAACCGGGACTGTAGATAACAAATGTAGAGGGTGTCTGAAGACCACTACTGACAAAGAAACTTCAACAATGGTTTTGTCAGCATATGATGTCTGGACTGTGGTGGTCTAGTGGTTAAGTCACTGGACTCTGGACCAGAAGGTCCAGGGTTCAAATCCCACCTCTGCCACGGTTGAGTCCCTGAGCAAGGCCCTTAACCCACAATTGCTTTGATTGTAATACTGTATAAGTTGTAAGTCGCTCTGGATAAGGGCGTCTGCTAAATGCTGTAAATGACACTACTTTGGTTTTGTGGTGCTTTTTTTTTTTAAGAAAAGAGTAATATCTTGGTGTCAGTAAAAGGAAATCCAGCCTACTCCCAAACAGCCTAGACGTTTGTATGGATTTTGTCAGGGGTCATTTTTCTGAGGCCAGCAGATGTTGCTAATGTGCACGGTTTTAAACACAATCATTTTTTAAATGATTGGTTCAAATAATTCAAAGCTTGCTAGCAGAGAAGGTTCATTTTAACTTTTTACTCAAAACAGAACTAACAGCTAACCTGTTTTTAAATCATTATCTCTTATTGGTTCACTTTGTTAAACGAAAAAGGTCAATAGATACTATTAATACTGATAATACTGTAATAAATACTGCAGTAGTTCTCAAAGGGGTGGCATGGTGCAGAGCTACTGCTTTTTTTTGAGGGAGGGGGTAAAGGAGGCATAATGAGGTTTATGATACATAATGCATGTCACTTGGGATAATTCCACTATAAAGATTATTTGTCAGTTTTTGTTTAGAAAGCAGTTGCACTTTTGTATAATTTATGTCTACATCTAAGCATTTAGCAGTCACCCTTTTCCAGTGTGACTAATGCATTCTTAGCAGTTACAATTGAAACATTTGTGTGTTAAAGGTCTTGCTCACGGACCCAACGTTGGTAGATTTTCAGAAGTGGGATTTAAACCTGCAACCTCTGGTCCATAGAGCAGGGCTTTAACTGCTAGGCTACCACAGTCAGATTAAATCGAGTACAATAAATTCCAGTGGAGTTTGGCTGCTAAAGGATGTACTCGTAACGATATTAACTTTAAAAAACACGATAGTTTAATTTCCTGTATTCACACTACAATCCATATATGACCTACTGTTAAAAACTGGATCAGTAATTAATTTTACGTAGCAATACAACGAGTAAATCAGACTGTTACTGTAAACATAGGGGGTTTTTTTTCAGTTTTCTTCTTTCAGCTTCCTAAAAAATGGTATAAAAAATTTACAGTGATTGTGAAAGTGTTTGCCCCCTTCCTCATTTCCTGTTTTTTTTTTTTGCATGTTTTTCAAACTCAAATGTTTCGGAAGATCAAGCCAATTTAAATAGTAGTCAAAGACAACACAAGTAAACACAAATTGCAATTTGTAAATGAAGGTGTTTATTATTATGGGAGAAAAAAAAATCCGACTCATCCAAGAGGTCACAAAATACCCCACCACAACGTCCAAAGAACTGCAGGCCTCACTTGCCTCAGTTAAGGTCAGAGTTCATGCCTCCACCATCAGAAAGAGACTGGGCAAAAATGGCCTGCATGGCCGAGTTCCAAGAAGAAAACCACTGCTATAAAAATATATATATATAAATATATATAAAACTGCTAACAGAAATTATAAGGCTAATCCAGAAGGCTAGTTAAGTACTGAAAATGGAGGTTAATGAGCAAATTTTTCCAAGAAAGAATATTGTAAATTGGATGAATCAGTTCCAGACCGAAAGAAAATCCACACTGTGCAATTAATTATATGCAGTAATAGCATTGTTTTGTATAGGTGCTCCCTGATTTATGATGAGGATATGTTACTACAAACCCTGCATAAGAACCAATAAGTTTAGTATAATCTACAATGTATCATTACATTAAAATAAATGTATTAACATTTACTTTAACCTATAGTTTGTCAAAAATCATTAAAATCATCAACACAATGCTATATATAGTATACATAGTTATGCATCATTTAAAAACAACATAACATTCTGTGAAACAGGTGGTTGACTAAAATGAATATAAAGGGTAAATACCCTTGCAATAACTGTGTGTACACGATCCACAAATGTGCCAGAGTTAGTGCTAAAACATAAATAATTGATGAGTGATTGATACTTTTGTTTGATGGAAGCCAAAACTGCACTGATAAACAGTATTACAAACATCATAGAGAAACAGAGATACAAGGAGCTAATGTGAAGCAATTTATATAGTCACACATCCAAATGTGATGGGCACATGATTGGTAAGCTAGTTGCACAAATACGATTGATAGGCCTCCACTTTTATACTCCTGGCTCTGCTTATAGATCTGCATGTTGATTTCTGCACACTGCTGAAGTGGTTCTAACATTTTATGAGTACATTTATGTGAAGTTTTTAAGTTTTATTTACATTATAAGAAGACATTGAACTTAATGTAATTTTGCTGGTGACATTTTGTTGGAGATGATTTGTGGAGATTTGGTTTCAGGATGACAAATCCTACAACTTTAGTGTTATTTAACCATAAAACAGATCAGACGCACATATTGTTGATACCCTTTCATCTTCTAACTTCACAAAAACATTTGGCAAAAGTGTTTATTAATTCGTAACTGCATGTATGGTACAAATGTAACATATTTACACATACATTCCACAGCAATTACATTTACAGCATTCAGCAGATACCCTTACTCTGAACGACTTCAAATTGATACGATCTTACAATGTATGTGTTCTTACAAGTTCATGTAACTGAGGGTTAAGAGCCTTGCTCAGTCACCCAATCAGAGCAACATTGCTGTGCTGGGAACCCTCAACCAGTGGGTCAGTAATCCTTTAGTCCAGCACCTTTGAGCAGTCAAGGTGAGTCGAAGACACTAAATATACACTATTACTTCAGCCAATGTTACTTTTTCCATGTTACTTATATTCTGTAATACTGACAGCTATTGTAAATTGTGTTTGCATTACTTACTTTATTATTCACTGGCAATTGATTTTTAGATCGTGTGTGCTATAGAATCCTCTCAGCCTCCAGTCTCTCTCAGCACTTACTCCACCTACTATCTCACCTTCTGTTGGCCATTAACTTGTAGTTATTGTTTAATTGCTCATTGAATTGAGCTGTTGGAGCTTCCTTGTGACACTCTCTGGGTCTTCCCTGTGATGGCTCATTCATCTTCTGACCATTATGTCCTCTGACAGTAAAGCAGGACTCCTGTTCTTTAGGGAGAGGAGGCTCTGGTAAACTGGACATTTGCTTTATTCTTGAGCAATTGTACCAATGCCAGAAAATATATGAAAACTGCAAAAATCTGAAATTTTTAACTAAATATTTTAATAAATCTTGTGTGTTTGCCCATTCTTAGCCAAAACTGAAACTTCAACTATATAAAGCCTATAAATCATGAGATTTACACTTGATACTTATGCGAATCCTATTAGTCTTATGCCCAGCCACAGCCATGTCTATAGCACAGGGGGAGTCAAAGCTGTGTGCTCATGGCTGTACAAACATGAAGAGCGTTTTGATGTTTTTATGCCCATTGACATGAAGCCCGTCTCTTTGCAATGTGAAAGGTCTCTTGCCCTGAATAACCTGTGACCTGAGTGTGTCTTGCCACACTGACACTGGTTTTCAGCCCCAAGGGTATTGGGGGTATGGGGTGCACAGTTATTTACGGCAGTTATGAGTCTCTGATGTAGGCAATTCATTCCTCTTTTGAAATTATACAGAATTGAGAAGTATTAATCAATAGAACTAAATTAAACGCAGCACATTTTTAGCCTCTGCTAGCTTCATGAAATGCATAATCTGTAACACAATGTAATAGTAATTAAAAGGGGTAATATGAGTGCGTACAGAAACATGCTGCGAGAGAGAGAGAGAGAGAGAGAGAGAGAGAGAGAGAGAGAGAAGATAGTTCTACAGATCTTTTGTCATTATACTGTAATATGCTGTGATACCAGATATGGCTTTTAATGTTGTGTCATTGGTGTTATTTCTGTGGATTTACAAACATGCTTATATTGAAATGGTGTTGTCATTAATCCAGGGCTCTGCAATATGCAATACCTGGGACATTATTCACATGAACAAATCTGTTTCAGTGAGAACAGATGCAGCGTGTTCTTTTAGACCCAGGTACCTAAATAAAACCCATATTCAGACCAACTGAAAAACGTTTTTCTGTATGGATCCAATAAAGACTATGAAGCATAAATATAAAAGCTTGTGAGTCATTTTTAATAAACATTATGGCTTCTTAAAAATGTTTATTCTTTAAAGACAGAAACTCGTTTGTGCATTAGATTAATTGTAAGGTTTCAGTATGAACTTTAGCAAACAACAAAAGAACAGGGTTGTGGTTTTAAAATTATGTGAACGTTTAATTATTATTATCTTTCGTTAGTGCCACAAATAGTAAATTATGTACAGTAACTGGTGTTCATGCAGCACCTACAGTGTTTAGGGATAATCTTCTTCTAATGAGCAGAAACTGCTGAATGGTTAATAATGTGACTACAGATGCGAACTGACGATGGCCTCGGTTTATGCGGCCAATTGCTTATGGCTCTGAGCATGAGAACAAAGACTCTTCATTCTATTACCACGCTTTCCTCATTAAGGAAAGATGGAATCAGATGGAAACCCACAACAGGTGGCACAGATAAATCCCAGCCTTGCCACCTGTAACTCAACAGTTCCACCATACTGCACTGTAGAGTGTATGTATGATCCGGTGAGGTGAACTGGTGCTTCTTCATTGGTCCTGTGCCTTATTCAAGCACCTTCTGCTTTTTCCCCAATGTTAGCTGGCATGTGCATGTCCCGGGGCTTTGAGCTTTGGGTATTGTCCCCTCAGATCCCCGACACGTGCAGCTACAAGAGCCCTGGCTGGACCTCACGCGAATCTCTCCAAAAGAGGATTTAACCCGAACCCCCTTCCAAATCCAACCAGCCGCCTACACAAAACGGATTTCAAAAGCTCCTCCAGCTCCAGAGTTTATTCACTACTGTAACCGTGATCTAACACCTATTTCAAATTTAAAAACAAAACAATGCAAATCTGAGAGAAAAAACAGTACACATGAGCAATAAGAGCAGTATCCTTTTATGTTTAAACACATTTTAAATCACCAGTCAAGTCAGGAAAGCAACTAGATATTTTAAATAGCTATATTTAGGTTTAACGTTATTTATGTTTCAACAATCGTATCGTTTTGTAGCCATATAAAACAATATATTATTCCAACAATAGGTCTACAAGCTGGCAAGTCAGGTCACTAAAATAAATATGTATCTTAATATTAATGCTTTACAGTACTATATTTGAAATATGTCTACTAAAATTTTATAACTAAAATAGTTATTTATTTCCTTCATAAATTAGGTGGCTTAACTGTGGTATAAAAAAAACAATCTACTTTTATAAGAATAACTTTAATTAAGTTGGACAAAATAATAGACTATATTGTTTATTTTGTCGTGTAATATAGAATTGTTTTTGCACCTGACTCGAATGCAGTCATGCTGGTCGATGCATTATGGATTTTTTCCCGTTACATGCTATTCGATTGAATTATTTTAAAGCTAGAATCCAACCGTAATTTTTACTTTTTAAATAAGATGCTGAATGGTGGACAAAGCAACTTTTCATCAACACTTCAAAACATTTGACAGTACTGATTTGACAACAATTAGGTTGAATTATTAGAGCTCATAACAAACATTTTCAGTTGACTTTGAAAAGCCTATAATAACATCTGTGTTAAAGAAGCAGTCATCAGATATCTCAGACACAAGGCGTGTGTCGTTCTAATACAGATTGAAGTTTAAATTGTTAGAACTCACCAAAAACGAGATGTAGTAATGGCAAATGAAGCTTCAAAGCTTAAACGCACATATAGGCCATATTTATAAGGTGACTTAGGCCTATAGGCTACAGTTTGGTCAACTTTACCTGAATTATTGTGGTTAATTGCAAACTTTTTACAGTTTGCATTTAAGCTAACAAAACACATTTGGTAAAAAAAAATATTTAGATCTTTAGAGAAACATATTTGCAAGTATTTTATTTAACTAATTGTTTATTTATGAGCAAGGTCTGAGCGCATTTCTAATATTGTTACAATAATGCTTAAGTTTACTGTAGCTCATTCCAAACCTTTTTTTTTATAATCCTGACAGCATCTCTTCAGATAGTTTAGAATAAAAGCCGTCAACCAAGCCACCACCTTTTATTCAATAAATGTTCTGGAAGTGTTTCTAGTCTCAAACGTCGTTAAATCTCTATTAAACCGTGATGTAATCATGTTTTATGATGTGTAAAGGGACGCTTCAGTTGGCATTATTAAGCTTCATCACCTGCTGCTGTATGACCGTTAACTTCTCAATGCGTCATGACGCGCTTTTGTCCTGCAGCAGTGACGCTCCAACATCCAAACTCATTATCATCCTGTCAGATTGGTTTTGACGGATTGAATTGGATTGAGAGCTCATTGCAATGACAACACCTGCGAGAATGCGTATTTTGTTTTGTAAAAAACATTATATTTATTCGTACAAAAGCGTAACAGAATTATACTTTGAGGTAAATACATAATAGAATTAATCTCTTTATATACAATAAAAAATACAATACCATACGAAAACAGTGGGTTTAATAAATTAACAAAAATAAGAATGACAAATTCCCTCGTCTTGATCTGGTCTTTCTGTACACGGAGAACAGTTTTTCCTGGGGTCAAAATACATAATGCATAAGGCGACATGTCTTTCTGAGGCCTTTCAATCTATTGTCATAGCGTTGCAACTGCATTTTCACGCTGCCTTTCTGCTCCGGTGCTCTACAAATTGTAAAATTAACTTTTCACCTCGCGCGGCTACAAGCAAATCTGTCTTCTCCTTTAGCGTCATGGCCTGGCACTGAGGTCGAGGATTTGGGGGGGAAAAGTGCAAATGTACGGGAACAAGCAATTTAAGTTCAGGAATATAGGAAACGTACAAAAATAGGAACATTCTTATTCGGGAGACCGACGACCGACGATAGTTTAAGGCAAATAGTGAACATCTACTGCTCTGTACTTTTCTAATAAAGAATCAGGAACAGTCTTTTCCCCCTCATTAGTCTATCTTTAGAATATTTTCAAGCCAATGATCAATAGATGCCTGGGAAGCTGTGGTAGCGGTAAACTACGTCTGCTTGAAGAAATCCGTAATCGTCCGGAGCCTCCGGGCTGCCGGGGTTTGAGGAGCAGTAGGAGGGAGAAGAGGCCGACGAGGAGGCGCTTGACGCCCACGAACAGGTGTCGCTACTCGGACTCAACGTCTCCGTCATGCACCCGAGCGAAGCTGAGGAGTCTCTGGCTTTGTTCAGGTCCGCAATGCGAATGGTTTCGGACAGAGCCCAGATGTAGTTGTGCGCGAAGCGGAGGGTCTCGATTTTGGTGAGTTTAGTATCGTCCGGGAAGGCTGGCAGCACGCTGCGCAAGTTGTCCAGCGCGTCGTTAAGGTTGTGCATGCGGTTCCTCTCGCGGTCGTTGGCTTTCATCCTACGGTTCTTCTTCACCACGTGAACGGCAGCCTCGCTCCTCACACGCCCCCTGCGCTTCTTCTTCTGCTGCAACTCGGCTTGAGTGCTGTCTGTCGGAGAAGGGATCGAGGAGGAGGGAGACGCGGTGTGCAGGCTGCTCCGCGAATCCTCGTCGTCCGTGTGAAGAAAGAAGTCGCAGCTTGAACCGTCCAGGTCACGGAAGGCTGGGATTTCCATGGTCAGTCTGAAAATACATTAAAAAAGACGTTAGCTGACTGCCCATCGTCTAAAAGGCTTAAGTTGCTGCATTTTGGAGAGATAGTCTTTACTCAGAG
>JAUZSU010012046.1:0-11093 GCA_034780255.1 Parotocinclus maculicauda
TTCCTCTTTGTGTGCTACGTTGCACGCTCGAGCTCACACTCGCCCTCTGGCGTTTAGGTGCGCTCCAACGCCACTCTGTTTGGGAGGCGTCCCAAATCGGCGTCCTTTCGCGCTCCAAGCGCGCTTGACCTTTGTTTCGCCAGCTGGGGGTGCTATTCCCATCGGGGACGCATCCCAGCCTCGCGATTTTCCCTTTTTGTGTTTTGTAGAGTGGAGAGCCATTTGCTCTGCCCTTTCAGTTAATCCCCTTTAGTTATTATATTTCCCCATTCTTATT
This sequence comes from Parotocinclus maculicauda, assembly GCA_034780255.1. NCBI lineage: Eukaryota > Metazoa > Chordata > Actinopteri > Siluriformes > Loricariidae > Parotocinclus > Parotocinclus maculicauda. Next base: position 278 of record JAUZSU010012046.1, read on the forward strand.
ATACGTCGTGGGAATAATTACGTCCCGCATCTTTGGGTCCACACCACATATCATAACATTTCCAGCATGTTTCATTTGCTCTTTCCAATTGTCTTGTCTTGTGATCAAGTGGACCAGTTTCCCATCTTTTAATTATTAAACACCACCCCCTCATACACTCGTAACAAAGTTTCATCATACCTGTACTCTGCACGACTCTCACGTACCTGTACCACCACTGACCTCGTGTAAGAACCCAGCTCTGTATGCACTTGTGTATTAGAGTATCTGACAATAAACTGCAGCTTTGCTTTACATTTAACTGGTTTAATTCTGCTTTTGCCCTGCACATTTTTCCATCTGTTATGTTTTAAATGACATTTGTGCAACAGCTTCCTGCATTCATCTCTAATACCTGCCAGACATAACAATGAGCATGATACAATGATTTGACAAAAGAATAATCAAGGATATACTTCCTTAGATGTTTTGTTGAGGGAGAGGGTTTAAGGATGTAGGATAACTTCCAAATGTGTGAAACTATATGTATACTTGGACTGCTGGGAACACTAAACTATATAGATATAGATGAATATATATAGAAAAAAAAATGAGAGAGAGAGAGACATATGGAGAGAGAACACAGCTCTAGTTAGGTGCATAAATAAATAACTGGATAAGTGGGTGCAGACTGCAAGACGCAAAGCCAGTTATTATAGCTGGTCAGTATTTGTTTATCTATCCCTAACGTTGAAGAAATACTGTGTAAGTAAAAGGTCCAACAGGACTGATCTCTGGCCCCAAAGCTACCTGTCAATCCCATTTCCAATTCAGAAATTAAAAAAGAAAGAGAGTGTGAGGGAGAGACTCCCAGCAGATGGTTCACTGAGAGCAGCGTCAGTGTGTGAGAAGTACCAGGAGCTGATTTTTAACCACAGTGGCACACTTATAGCTCTACACTGGGAATGCCTTCATTTACAGTCTTATTGATTTTAATCATCTTAGAATGCATCACTTTTCAGAACAAAACACCCTCATTCATATTTGGGGGGTGAAGAAAGGTAGCTGAACATGATGTACCCAGGGGATTGAAGGTCCAATAATTGGATTCTTTTGACAACTTTAACACACACACACACACACACACACACACACACACACACACACACACACACACACACACACACACTGGATAATCAAGCTGTGCTATGTTTAAACCCATATGGACACACCATTAATTACTGCAACACATAATGCACTCACTGAGTCAATGTAATGTGTTAACAATTCTGAATATTTACATTACGGTTTAAAGTGATTATGTCTCCATATTCAGTAATACATTCCTTTATAATAAACTAAGAAAATTGGAAAGGGATAGAGCAGTGCACCAGAATATTTCAAGGTTTGGGCCAAAACAAGCTAATTTAGTTTTAATTGGTTTAATGATTGCCTTGCCCTGCCGTTCTTGGTAGTGTTGTCCAAATTTCAGGTTTGGGCTAGATTATGGGCTAGACCAAAATGTAACACTATTATATCACCAGTATGTTATTTTCAGATGGCTTATTATAGCCATAAGGCATATCCAAATTTTAACATCACTGCTATGTTTGTGCTTCTCACAGCTTGTCAGCTGATTACTTTATCTTTTCTACCTACCTTACAGTTAGATTAATTAGAGACAGCCAGAAAGAGAGAAAGAACATATGTATCTTTCTTGTTTCACATCAAAATCACTAACGTATACAAAAGCAAGGAGCACATGTGTGAATCCATTCTTCATTCTTCCTGCTTTTGCACAGACAGCATGACAATATTGTAAGAGTGACCTACAAAGCTGATTAATGATTTTCTATGCTGCCCCCAAAATGAATTTGAAGTTGAAGGGAGTATTATATAATTCTCACAAAAATTAGGGGATACTTTAATATGAAATATCCCCTTACTTCTGTGAGCAATGTACTTTTAGTCAAGTCAAGTCAAATTTATTTATATAGCGCTTTTTACAACGAAGCCTTGTCTCAAAGCAGTTTTACAATCTTATATTATCATAAAAGGCCAATCCCAAATTGAACAAGCCTAGGGTGCCAGTGGAAAGGAAAAACTCCCTGAAAGTAGAAGGAAGAGACATTGGGAGGACCAAGGCTCAAAAATGGACCCATCCTCCATGGGTGGCCTAGATAATAATTAAGTAAATACTTAAAAGTATATTAAAGTAATAGTAAAATTAAGTAAATATTAACATTTAAATCAATAATAATAATACTTAAGTTAGTAATACAATTTTTATTTGATTTGTATTAGTAGTAATACAAATGTAATAACAAATCTGAGTTTGATCATTCAGGCTTTGTTCTACACTGTAGCAGAACAGTTCTGTTCATGACACACTGATTCAGAAATCATAAAACAAGAAAGTATGTGGAGTATTTATTCATGCAACAAAACCTCAGTTGCTTGTAATGTAACTTCCATCAATATAAGCAGACGCTTGATGTTATTCACCTGTGGCCATTAAAGTAATGGGAATACTTGCATGCAATGATCTGGATGGGTGAGTGAATGCTTTTTGCAGTACAGTGTATATCATTAACGTTGCCCAATGAGGTTGGTCAACTTTTGAGTCTATGTCCTCCCAAAGTATCTTCCTTATAACATTTAAGGACTTCCCTTGCTACTGTCACTACAGAAGACTAGGTCTAGATATTTGTAAAGCAGCTTTGAGATGATGCTCCTTTGTAAAAAGTAGTAGAGAAATTAATTTGGATTTAACTGTATGGTGAGGTGAGGAAAAAGCAGCATTTTGGCAACAAAGACTCAAGTTGGTTTAGGAATAAATGAGAGATTAAGACATGTACTGAAATGTTAACCGTTAAAAAAGACAACAACAGAAAAAAAATTAAAAAGGTTAAATGAGAGTGGAGACAAAAGCAGATAGCAAATAAACTCATAAAACTAAACTGACTGTAATTAAGGAAATTTGAGACAGAGGAATCAACATGCGAAGTATGTGGCTGGTTTGGGGTCAGACAAGGGGGAGAAAAAGTCCGGGATACAATACAGAATGCTGGAAACAAGGGCAACACAGAGAACAGCTAAATAAAATAAAAATAATTTTTTTGGTAATACAAAATTGAAAGTGATTAAAAATGCAGTTTGTTTCAGTCAGTGAAGTTACATATAGTTTGAGCAGCAGTAGATCAACAGCAAAAGTGACTAAAGACTGAGGAAGGTACAGTTTGTAAATCAGTCTCACCCTGCCATTGCTGATCACAGCTGTCTGTCCTTTCTTAAGCTTCAGCACATCCTGACAGAATCTCTGTTGGCTGTGCAAAAACTCCAACTCCAAAGTGTTGAATTTCTTCTCAAATGCATCCTGGCCCATGCCCTGCAGGACAGAATCGCAATCAATCAAAGATCAATTATGCCTAAATATACTACCAGTTCCTTAAAGTATATATATTTAGTCTGGTCAGTAACAAGATCATAATTCAAACATTTGGAAAACAAAGACTGGAAGGGATTTCCATATTTAAGTCCTAACTTTTCTGGGATAGTGAGAAAGGGAAAAATGAAAATAGATAGGCTAAAACAACTGTGCGATACAGCAGGCATAACAGACCTTCATTATGAAGATTCTTGATATAACACAATAAGCCAAATATTTTTTTAAACTGCAAGGAAAAATTCAACACACTGTTAAAAAGTATAGAAACCACTGCAAATTTGATTAAAATTACTGTCATTGTTGCAGACAGGTATGATCAACCAAGCTGTTTCATTAATGAACAATTATGGTATTCATGTTTATTATATGAGCAATTAAACATGGATTTTAATATCAACGGAACCGTGGACCCAGATTATAAGAGGTTTTACAAGCCCCCAAAGGAGTAAGGAAAAATACCAAGATACTCTCTAACAGTTAAATGACAATTCATTAGAAAATATGTATCAGTTGCCAAGTAGACATGTGCATATTATTTTACAATATTTAGAAAAAAATCATTTTTCTTATGTTACACAGATTCACAGATTTATGATTTGCTTTATCTACCCTTGTTTCTACTGCTATGTAGAAAAATATTAAGAAAAGCAATTAAGATGATTAATTGATCAATTTAAAAGCGATTACCTAGAGATAGAGAGATCTGTGGATAACCTGCAGAGCGCCACTTCGCACTTTGGATTATAAATGGTAATTTTGTACTGTGTAAGTTGATATCAAAGTTTAAAACCAGCTTTCCAAAAACAGTGGAACCTTAGAATTCAAATGTCTATTCAATCAAATAATTTGTTGTAATTTTTTCTAAATTAAATTTTCTAACCATAAGCCCCCTCCATAAAACATTTAATGGTGCGATCTTCCAAAGAGGCTGCACATAATTCAGTCCAATCTATAGTATTATTGCACCAATACAGTATGCTAACTACCATAACGCCCAAAAAACAACAATGTAGGATGTGGTTATAGGTATATTATGTATATCATATTATATTTCTGTCCCAGTGTTAAGATGTGTCGAAACTGCATTTGCCTCAAAGGCCATAAAATGGCACTTTATTTTTTACTTATTTCACTTATACACACGTATAATGGCAGTAGCATGCAGTGAAATGCAAAAAGTGAACATAAACTCTTAAACAGGTCATTTTTTTGTTGGCCAATAAAATAAATCTTCTGCAAACATATTCTCCAACTATCAAACATCGCTGAAACACCATTCATATCCTGCTTTTCATTGCTGTTGTAGTTCATTTTCAAATTTCTAATTTTAAACAAGCAGGCAGGTCTTCTAACTCCTGTGATGGACTCCGTGAGATACCAATCTGAAGCTGGCTTGGCTTTTTTGGGTGAAGCTTATTCTCCATACAACTGCATACACTGAAATTTCCATATCATGACGGTTTAGGGCAAAACCAAACCATCCCCTAAAAGAAATACATCAGGTTTTATGAGGGTTAGCACTACTAACCTTTAAAAGCAGATCCTTAATCTTGGTGTTTTGCCTCAACAGCTGAACAGTCTCTTCTTTAAGGATCTTAAGGGTAAAATCTAAGGTGTTCTTGTTGCTCTGAGTAAGAAACGAGGCCCAGATGGCTCTAAACAGTTTGCTGTTGTCCTCTGTGGGGTGGTCACTTGTATTATGTATAATGCCAATACGGCTGTTGGAACCACTGGACTTCTGCAGGCATACAAAACAACTGTTATGGATACAGTCAGTAAGTATATTCCACATAAAATGTATTTGTAGATTTTTCAACACTCCACAATCATTAACTGTTTTTGATTACATAACTTGGCAGAGCTTTCAGTTACATAATGAAAATAAAGTAAGATGTTGCAGTGATAAACTATGCACCATTGGCATTCTGATAATTATGTTGTTTCCCATAGCTAAAACTAATTGGAAGCAAAAACAGCAGTAGCCCACCATATGTTTTAAGGCATTCAGTAGAATCTGCCTGCCAGAGGCCTGCTCAAGATCCGCAACAATCCAAATGGTCACTCCATACACCATTTCCTCTTCTACAAAAAAAAAAAGTTTATGTAGCTGCAGCACTTACTTGAAAAAACATTCCCAAAACAAGCTCTCTGCATTAAGAAAAGTGGGTGAAATTAGGCTTATATTTCTTCAAATGAGCATATTTCAAATACTAGACAAATGACTAGCTATTGTGAATCTAAGTACACTAATAACACTCACCATGCTTGGTTAAATACTTCATTCTTTTTGAAACAACAACAGTCTTGTCCTTGGAGTCCAGGAATGAAAACATTGTTGAGTCATTCCAGTCATCAACAACTGTCAGTTTTACAAAAATAGAAAACATATGATGCAGACTGAAGAACTGAGTCATTGCTATTGAGTAAATGATAAAGATCTATGCACTACTAGCTTTCTGCAAGTGTTTCTGTAACTCCGGTGTTACCTGGAGATGCAGTAAAATCCAGATACCTCCTGTCAGAGCTCAAAATCAGAGGGTTAATGCGTGGCACTACACTGGGTTGTTCCATCAGGAAGTCTACCACATCTGCATCTTCAGACAGCCTACCCTGTGGACATTAAATAAATACACGTATGTGCTGTTTAATGTCAGTTTGCTTCAATCTCCTTTGTACTAAGAGCCAATAGCGGAGTTTCCATCCAAACATTTTCTAAAATGGTACACTCATTTACAAAAGTTTGAAAAGTGAGTTAAATTATGTTTCCATGCTTCCAACTTTAGATGCAGCAAATAAGATTAGGAGTAGCATTGAATCAAACAAGAATGGAGGAATTTAATTCTTTTTTTTAACTGAATAATTTTTACAACCATTTACAATCTTGAAATGTGCATGTGTTGGTTTGCCACGGGAGCTCGCATGATACAACGGCTACCTTTAACACATTCCACCTCTTCATTCAATTTACTCATAACTTAATCGGGTCTACACTACAATTTTAACAGAATATGATTACATTCAGTTGGATCGACTAGTAAATCATATCTAAATGTAATTAAACTGATTTTGTTTTTGGTCCTGGTGTAAAATTATTCTTGCGGCATCAGGGTGTTTTTCAGAATCACTGACTTTTTCCATTCAAATTTTTCTTTGCGCAAATATATTCAAAATTAGCAAAAAACATATTTGGAAAACCCGCTAGAGAGTCCGTAATTTTTTGTGATTATTATACACTTAAAACCCATACATGCAAATTACTGGCTTATTAGAAGGCACATGCAGAATAATACCATATATAATTACTCTGAAAAAGTATTGCACTACAGAGCTCCAAATCACAAGTATACCATGAATACAGCTTTCTGAAAGAAGTTAGTAGCTTCTGTTATGTGCTGAAGCAGGGTGGTCTCCAGCTCATCTGGGTCCATCTCTTCAGCTCTAAGTGGCACTCCATTAAATAGAGCTACAGGAAGCTTTCCCAGTCCACTTTTTCTGTAGAAAACTCCTCCAGCCTAAAATATTAAACAAACACATAAAAGAAAATGTCAATAATAAAGGCACATGCACTCACTGATCACTTTATTAGGTCAACCTGTGCAAGTTTTGTTTAGGAATAATATAAATAATGTGAATAATATACTTAACAATATAATTTCTAATTCAGAATTAATCATTGTCACACTTTAATCTTTTTTATTCCCATTTATTCCTATTAAAAGTAAAAGCTTGACTTATTGTACCGAAGTAAGGACCTAGGAACACCAAACCGTTGAATATGAGAAAATTAGTTTCCTTTTGCATCACGGGTTTGTCATTACAGCAAAGAAGATTTCTCATAAAAAGTAGTAACTGAGAGAAGTTTGGTCTTCCGAGGTCACCGTTTTAGAACATTTAACCACACTAAGCTTGATTCACTTTAAGCTTTTATACTCACAGCTAACACAGAATTTGGGCTAGGAGAGTGCCGTTGGATGTACCGATGTGAACAAAAGTTTTGGGAATTTTCACAAAGTTTGCTGCATCAGTTTTTTTTTTTTTTATGGTGCCAGTTTGTTTTAACTCTAGATTGTGATCAGATGAATTGCACTTAATTGCAAAGTCTTTCCTTACCATGAAAATGATCATATTGCAAAAATGACTGCATTCCAGCATTACAAATTGCCTGCTAATGTCTTTTCAATGATGATTTCATTAGCTCAGGAGAAAAGGTTAATGAGCACAAGACAGCTGATATTACTCTGGCATGCTGATTAAAAGCGCAGACTGGTTGGTTTAAAAGGGTAGCGTTGCTTTTAAGTTTTCTTCTGTTAATCATGGTTACTGCCAAGAAAAAGCTTTTGGAGGATGATTTGATGGTAAGAAGGCCAGCAGAGGAGCCACAAAAAAAGACATCAAGGACAGACTGACATTCTGCAGGAAGTATTAGGATTGGACTGCAGTAGACTGAGGTAAAGTTGTTTTCTCTGCTAAAGCCCCGTTCAGACTGTTTGGGACATCTGGAAAAATGATTGTCCAGAGAAGAAAAGGTGAGCGCTACCATGAGTCCTGTGTCATTCCAACAGTAAAGCATCCTGGGGAATTGGTTTCCTCAAAATTTTGCCTAAGAACACTGCTCTTGGAGGATGTTTTGATAACATTCCTTATTCATGGCAATGTCTCCTCATGAAAATAATGAAGTGGCTAAGTGACCAAAAGGCCAGGGACTCCCCAGATCTCAATCCTATTGAGAACCTGTGGTCAATCTTCAAAAAGAGGGAGCACAAACAATAACCCAGAAACTGTGATTAACCCCAAGCACTGATTAGGCAAGAATGGGTTGCCATCATTCAATATTTAACCCAGAAGCTGATACCCATCATGCCGAGGCAAACTGCTGAAGTCTTAAAGAACAAAAGTCAACACTAAATATAAAGTCTTTGCTTATACTGGATGTATATGTTCATAAATGGTTAAAAAATGTACAAAAACTGAATAAAACATTTTTGGCCATGAATATACATGGCTCACTGATGAAACTCAATGTCAACAAAACTTTTGAGTGTTTCGGAGCACCCATGTTCTGCTAAAACCCCAGCTGAGTGTATCCAAACTATGTGATGATGTTAGTGCTTGGAGGGGGGTGGGGTGAGGTATAATCACGAAAAGTCACGGACTCACTGGCTATTAGCTATTAGGAGATGCAGCAGATTCCCCCATGTCAAATGCAAGCGGTTGGACTATTATAACAAAAAACTACCTTTAATTTCAAATCTACCAATTAAAACAGAGGGTTTTGAACCTGTCACGTAACGTCTAGGGTACTACATAAACGTCCGAACACACGTAGCAGCCCCATTCACTCCAGTTCTCTTGACAAGTTCCACAGTCTGTAATCATATAACTACAAAGTGCTTCTGTATGGCAAGTGGACCTGATAAGATGGAGAATAAGTGTAGGTCCAAAGAGGTGTATCTAATTAAGTGTCAGGTGAGTATAAGTAATTAAGGACTAGACTTTATCTGTATTCAGATATTGGGTTGAACTAGGACCACCTAAAGCTGGTTCAATGCAATTGGAGCCATTATCGCTATCATCATCATCATCATCATCATCATCATCATCAGCATCATCAGCAGCAGCAGTGGTAGGTAGGCCTATTATCATCACTTGCATATTGTTTGGATATAATTGGCAGCAGCACCAGACTTCCAATGTGAGCTTGCGGGAATTGTTGTTTTTCTTCTTATTATTATTATTATTATTATTATTATTATTATGTTATTAGTGGCAGGCAAAAGAATTACACTACGCACGGTTCTATGAAGGATGAGGCAAGAATCGGTTTCGAGGACAGGTCCCCCCCCTCGGTGAGGCACTGTTTACAGATTGTGAATACAGATGCGAGCAGCACACATTTAATACATAATTAAGATTTTTGCAGGTAATGCAGATTTTATTTTATGACTTTAAGATAGCAGTCCTTTGTAAGTGAATGTGTGTGTAGTCGCGTGTTGTAGCACGGTGTGAAAAAAGCAGAGGCGTAGTAGGCCAAGTGCATGTCTAGCACTTAAAACATACCTAGCTAGATAGTCTTTATAACGCTGTTTGTAGTGTTAGTTTTTAAAGACCGTTTGGGTTTTTAGGTAACAAAAAGGATAAAAGACAGGGAGAGATAGCACAAAGGAACTTGTCAGGAGAACTAGAGTAAATGTGCTGCCGTGTGAGTTTGATTGTTTATACAGTTACTTAAAACCCTGTGTTTTAATTTTTGGATTCGAAATTAAAACGTGGTTGATTCATTTGTTTAAAAGTCCAACCGTTTGCATTTCAAAATGGGGGAATCAGCTGCATTTCCTTTGTACTAAGAGCCAATAGTCCAGTACATTTTACATGTGGTATACGCATTTACTATGCATATTACTATTTTACTATGGCAGAAAATAAATGCTAATTAAATCATGATTCCATGCTCTAAAGTCATGCAAATGGTTTTTCTTTGTGCATATTCAAAATTCTCAAAAACTTAAATGGAAAACCCACTAATTACCCAACTCCGTCCTGCGCTTGCACCCCCGGTTGAGAACCACTGGGTTAGGGTAACAATATACAAGAGTTAAAAAGCAATATATCATACCTTTCTTTTATCGTCGTAGGCTGAGGCAATCCCAAGTATTTTGGCAGCATTAGCCTTCGGAAATTTCTTCTTTAGAAAGGCAGTCACTGTGTTAACTGATAAAGTATCTCCAGCATCCACTTTGTTATAGATCTGCAAGTGCATCAGTATGTAATTGAGATCTCATGATAACTGTCTATTACATCTGAGAACACTATTAGTGTGTCTGCCTCAAGTAAATGATCTCCTCTTTTATTCCAATGACATGAGGACAACCCCTGAGAGAACACAATGAATCTCTCAGTACACATCAAAGTGAACTAAGCTACCCTGTCAGACAGACTTAAAGCAAAAGGAATGTACTTGCAAAGCAAAACAGAGAGGAAATCAGTGGTAGGATTACTCACGGACACCATGGATATGAAGGCCTGTGTAACATCATACTCTTCCGTAATGTAGTTGAGCAATCTGAACAAAGCAACACCAGCATCCACATATCCATCCACTTTTTCATCTGTACTGACAACGAATACAATTCCAATCCTAGAAGAAAATACAGTAAGAATTCCTTTCACTTCGGCACACATTTATTCACAGATGCAACAGTGCAGCAATTAAACTGTAGTGTAATTAGCAGCACAAATTCACATACGGAGTGACTAGTGGTAATTAGTGATGGTATTGGTTATTCAAATACAAAGATTTCAAAAAAGTTGGGAAACTAAACAAATTGTGAATAAAAACTGAATGCAATGATGTGGAGACGGCAAATGTCAATATTTTATTCGTAATAGAAC
>JAUZSU010012057.1:0-35183 GCA_034780255.1 Parotocinclus maculicauda
CTCTCTCTATCTGTGTGTGTGTGTGTGTGTGTGTGTGTGTGTGTGTGTGTGTGTGTGTGTGTGTGTGCCGCAGTAACAAGAAGCCTCATTTATCGATCAGCATCGATCCCGGGCTCACGTGCACCATCCCGGAGCGAACAATAGGCCATAAAGCAGAGAATTACAGCACTGTTTTTAATAAACAAAGACCTATTGGGTTGGGGGGGAGGGGGGTTGAGGGGGGGCGGGGTGTAAATACTTTTTCCTCCCTGGTCCCCAAGCCAGCCCGGGTTCAATAAGAGAACTGGGCACAAAAAAAAAAGTTACCCAAGCCCTCCCTCATACATCCAGGGCCTGTTAGAGCAGTGGGAGAACATACCAACTTACGCGTTCCCCACGTCGGCGAGGCAGGGCTCGAACCCGTGTACCAAACGTCCGCCACGACGTCCACCCTCGGGACCTCAGGGGCACAGGTGGAGCGGGACGGGCCGATGTTTTGGCGTTACGGATTTGCGCTTTTCGGGTTTTTAAGCGATAACCTTTAGGAATCGTCTTAAAACCGAGATCAAAGGGAGTCAGATTTAGTTATGTTTTCCACTACATTAGTAACTTTGATCTTGAAAAAAATTTTGAAGCGCTTTTTAACCGGCCAAACATCACCGTCTGTTTTAATCGTCCGTCGTTTTATCAGGTACGAAGCTACGGTCCAGAAGACTACATCGTACATCGGTTCTCCACTACACTCGCAGTGCATTATGGGTAACAACGTAGGGCGGGACAGAGGGGACCGAATTGCCCGCTGAGAATTCGGACCGCCCCACAACGGGGTCGGCGCTTTAGATCGGACGCAGTCGGGACGGGTTCTTCCCTTTGTGCTCTCAGAACGTCCTCAGATGCTTTCACAAGATCTCAGAGCTCTACTGGACTGTGGGCACCAGGCAGGTCAGGTCAGGTCCATGGGTCTACGGGTCCATGGGTCCATGGGTGTGGTGCCACATTCGGACCCTCGGGGATTCCGATCCGTTGGCAGACATTCCGACCGGAAATTCTGACCAGGCTACATTTTCCAGTTGTCCGTTGTTGACGGAAACGGCACCCCGGGTGGTCTTCTGCTGTTGTAGCTCATTCGCCTCAAGGTTTTTGTACTGCTGTAGCCCATTCGCCTCAAGGTTATCGAAATGTCTGGCTGTAATAACGAGTTCTTCAGTTCAAATCCAGGCCCAGTTTGAACCAGCGTGGAGTGAGTTTGCATGTTCTCTTGTTCTCATGGTTCTGGTTTCCATTCCGGATTAGGGCAGCTGGCGTCTCCGCAAAAGGGGTCGGTTCCCGCCTTGTGCCCTGTCAGTAAGGCCTGCTTGTGACGGCTTGGATTAAGGAGGCGTGAAGACGAATTTGGGTTTAGTTCCCAGACATTTGTGCGTTACGCCGAGAAGAGACGAGGACCGAGAAGAGCGAGTCGGCCGAATCCGTTCATCAGATTTGCATCGGCGCCGTCCCCGAGACACGCCGCATCAAAAGCCACATGGCAATCCTTTCATGAGATCTGCTTCCTCGACACAAACCCGGTTTGTCAGGAGTGTGACGGCGTCGCGCGTCGCCGGCGTTATCTCCAGCGCACGCTGACACACTTCTGCTCGGCCCGGAGGGACCCACAGAGATAGATGTCCTCTTCTATCTCCAGCGTGCAGATCCCGGAACAGAAGAAGCTCTTCAGGAGAGCTCTCCAGCGCGAGAGGAACCCTGAGTAATCAAGTTATCAGGGCAGACCGAGGGCCGTCGGGCGGGGCCGGCACGACCCACGCCGGCCCATCCTCTCACCCTCGGACGATCGGATTATCGCAACGTCCCGCGGGAGGAGATTAACTCCGCCGCTCCGCTAATGATAAAATGCAAATGGTTTTATCGGGACATTTGATCTTCCTCGCCGTTCTGATAGTCGACGGAAACGTACGCTTCTTATTTAACCACAGAAACGAGGGCGTGTGGGGTGGGTTGGAGAGGCGCCCCGTTTCCCCAGAAGTGGACGATCAGGATCAAGTGGTAACTCGAGGACATACAAGAACATTCGAGCGTGAGAAGGTCCGGACAATTCCTGACCTTCAGTCCTGATTAGGACGATTTTGGGGCTCGATTTAAAGCCCGGAGCTTCTTAGAAGTCGGTTGTTAGATCACGATGTAACGAAAATGCAAAAGAAGAAGTTAGTTTTTTGTGAATATGAGGGCATTTGTGGGGTTCCTGCACCACAGCGCCATCTTGGTCATAACAGCCGTGGAGAGCCCCCAATTAAAAAAAACCGCCGTTAATTAATTCATTATCACCACTAGACTGACGGGTTGAGGCCACGCCCTGAGAGCAGTCCCTTCTAACCTTTTCATCCGTACAACTTTCTCCTGAAGGTGGCACATCAGAACTCCACCAGTGCCCCCCTTGTCGGCGTTACGATCCGTTTTTAATTACGCGATGCCATCTGGCTGCCTGAACCCCGGGCGCAAACAATGATTATTTTTTGCCAGTGGTGAATTTGTAATCGGTGACGTCTCCCCCTAATTATTTCTGCCCGGATTCCCGGTGGGCTTCACCCCTCTAATGGAAGCGCCTTTGAAGAGTTGGCACCTCCTGCCACCTCGCCACTCCGCTCCTCACACCTTCTTAAAACCAATTATCCCCGAGCTTCGTTACAGGGCTGCGACGTCGCCGTGGAACCTGCCTGCCATTGGCGGCCACTTCGGGTGGGCGGGACCGACCGAGGTTCCGGTCGTGTCTGAGGAGCGCTTCGAAGTTGCCATGACGAGCGGGAGAACGGAGGAGGAACGTCAAATAGGAGCGCTTTTTAGTCAAGAGGGGTGATGCTTTAACCACGGACCTGGTTTATAAACCTGTTTCTCCTGGTCAGAGTTTAGACCCCTTTAATCTGTGGGCATGAGTACCCTTAACCCATCAACAGGGCACCACCAGGACGCCAGGGCACCACCAGACAGACCTGGTGTTCCACCCAAGAACACTTTAGTCTTGTGCCCAGGTCTAGAGGTGCCAAAGACTGGAGATGCCAAGGATATACAGTACAGTATGGGACGGGTTCCCATGCCCGAATCTGCAAACGGAGAACGGGTTCGACACGATGACGCAAAAGAAGTAAAGGAAGTTTTTAAAGAGCTGGCAAACCTTGAGAGAATATAAATCCCGCTTCGGGTCGTACCCACACGTCTCCTAGATAAAAACCAGGAGAGGTTGGCATGAACTGACTTACGTTGGTACGAAGAAGGGCAGAGTCAAACTAAAACAAACCTCAGTAACGAATCGTAAACTTTTTCCAGCTCCAGCTCCAAAAACTCAACCAGGACCCACGACGGTAGCGGCGCCAGCTCCTTATTGCTCACTGCGGGCGCCAGTTGCATCATTTTTACCTGCCTGCGTGTTTGGTTTCGCGAGACATTTTAGCATCGTAAGGGACCCGGATATATGAAGCTGTCACCCCTCTCGTTCCTTTTAGTGCCGGCGGCGGCGTTTTATTAAATAAAAGTGACATCCTGACACTTTTTGCCGGCTCGTTTCCCTCGATCGTCATATCGGGGAGAAATCCATTACGGCTCAAATGCATTCCGGGGTTGTTCTCCGGGAGTTCCTTTGTTCTCATGTTTTACAAAAGGCGTAAATCAGACCCGGTCCGGCGTATCGTCCTCTGAAGGAGGCGCCCCTAGTGGCCGTGTGCTCCTCGGTTCTCGGTTCTCATTACCCCGTCCCACGCTGCTTAATGCCTCACTTAGAAAATTGCAAATTACATTCTCTGCACCTTCAATTTGATTTTCAAAGACGAGCTCCGGCCTAAATAAAGCGCTGCTCCTCCAGACTTAACGCTCACGCCCAATAATCCGGTGGTGCCATTAAACCAGCTTGCTGTGCCAATCAATGGAACCGCACAGCGCTGCTTGTGAAAGGAAAACAAAATAACGCTGCAGAAACAAGAGGTTTATTAAAGGCGAGTAAATCTCTTTCGCTCTCTGGCGGGATACGAACAGATTAAGAAAAAGAAAAACGTACGTGGGAAATAAACGTAATGTCAGACCGGACCGAACCACGCGGAACGGGACGACTCAAATCCGATTGGTTATCAGGCCGGACTTTCTCGCCGCTTAACGGCGGATGAAATCAGGGGAGGATAAACCTCCGACCTCGACGCAGGGAAAAGTCCATCAAATCGATTCCATACTGACTCCAACTTCTGCGCTGTTACCGTGGCGACCGTTTAAAGAACTTGGCGGAAAAAAAAGCGTCCGAATTCAAAGTAAAGTCCCTTTGAATAAATGCTGAACAAAGAAAGAAAGAGAAAAAAAAAGCTAAAGAGAAAAGACAAATGGAGGAGGAAAGAAAAATAAAAATAAAAAGTGAGGAAGATGCTAAAGAGAATAAGGAAAAAAGAAAGACAAAAAAGGAGAAGAAAAGAAACAAAAGAAGGAAAAAAAAAAGAGAAATGCAGGAAGAAGGAAAAGATTAAAAAAAGAAAGACAGAAAAAAAGAAATGATAAAAAGAAAAGGACAAAAATGGGGAAAAAAAGAAATAAAGGCAAAGGACAAAAGAAAGAAAGAAAAAATAAATGCAACAAAAAAGTAGAAAAAAAAAAGAAAAAAAAAAAAAGAATAAATAGTAATTAATAAATGCAGAATTACATAAAGAGATGCTAAAGAAAGAAAGAAAATAAAAGGAAAGAAAGAAAATGAAAGGAAAGAAAGAAAAGAAAGAAAAAGAAAAAAATGCTATGAAGGAAAAAAATTAAAATGGAGGAGGAAGGAAATAAAGGCAAAAGAAAAAAGATACAAAGAAATGTTAAAGACAAAAGAAAGAATGAAAAATAAATAAATGCAAAATTAAAGAAAAAATTATAGAGAACAGGAAGAAAAAAGAAACATGCTAAAAAGAAAAAAAAGAAAAAAATGTGTGGGGGGGGGTAAATAAATGCATAAGAACAAAAGAAAGAAAGAAAAAAGAAATGCTGAAGACAAAATACATAATGAAAAAAGAAAAAAGGAAAAAGGAAAATAAAAGGAAAGAAGGAAAGAGAGAAAGAAAGAAAGTAAGAAAGAGAAAGGAAAAGAAAGAAAGAAAGTAAGAAAAAGAAAAAAGAAAGAAAGAAAGAAAGAAAAAGAAAGAAATGCTACGAAGGAAAATAATTAAAATGGAGGAAGGAAATAAAGGCAAAAGAAAAAAGATACAAAGAAATGTTAAAGACAAAAGAAATAATGAAAAATAAATAAATAAATGAAAATTAAAGAAAAAATGATAGAGAACAGGAAGAAAAAAGAAACATGGTAAACAGAAAAAAAGGCAAAAATGGGGGGGGGAATAAATAAACGCACAAGGACAAAAGAAAAAAAGAGAAAAAAAAGAAATGCTGAAGACAAAATACATAATGGAAATAAATAAATAAATGCAGAATTAAGAAATGCTAAAGAGAAAAGGAAAAAAGAAAGAAAAAGAAAACAGGAGAAAAATGCAAAAGAAAAAAAAACCGGGGAAGAAAAGAAATAAAAGCTACAGACAAAAAAAAGGAAGAAAAAGAAAGAAAGAAAAGCTAAAGACAAAATTTACAAACTCTGTTCAGGATGAATCCCCACAGTCACAGTCTAAAGTCCAATAGTAAGCAGGTATGTGGGATTTTGCATGTTCTCCCTGTGGCAGTGTGGGATTTCTCCCGAGGGCACGCAGGACTCAGCAGTCAGGTTTCAGTTCGTCCAGCAGGGAGCGCTGTGCTGTCCAGTTTAAATTCCGCTGCAGATTTAAAGGTACGAGTTCGAATAAATAAACAAACGAAGGAATAAATAAGAATAAGTTTGTAAATAAGAATCTCAGGAGCTTTGCAGTCGCCTGATTAGCATAACCCGAGAGCTGGGGGGGGGGGGGTGACGGCCACTTTTGGGAAAAAAAAACATCTGTCGTATTTGGAAAGCTGCCGCCACATCAGAGAGGGTAAACAGCACCTGCGGGGCGACGCCACGCTCCTTAAAATCCTTTTTTTTTTTTTTAAATAAAAAAATCCCCTTTCTTATAAGATGGCCCCCCTCCTGGAGGCCAAGGTTATCAGAAAGACTTTTATTCTGACACAAATCAATTCCAATCATGATCACACCTGCACAGGTAAGTTCTGTTTAATCAAAACCCGAATCATTTATGCACTAAAAAAAAGCAACGTGAAACAAGGAACAGGGTTAAAGAGCACAATAAATAAATAAATAAATAAATAAATAAATAAATAAATAAATATAAATATAAATAAATATAAATAAAAAAATCCAGAAAAATCTATAAATAATAACGTTTGTGAGAACAATCAGTGATAAAAAGGGAGCAAGATAAAATAAATAAGATATTATAAAATATTAAAATGAATCAGCTCGATTTTAAGTCAATTATAGTATAAAAAAATAAAAAAAAATCACAAAAACATTACGAACAACCAGTGAAATTAATTAGAATAAAAATATATAAAAATGAAAAAGATGATATAAAAAATATAAAAATAATATAAATGATAATAAAATAAAAATGTCATTCAACTAGGTAAAGTATAATAAAATTCAAATGAAGCTTCTATCAACATTAGCAGAATAAATAAAAATTATTTTAAAAAACCCACAAAAACATTAAGAACAACCAGTGTAAATAATTTGAATAAAATCTATATTAAAATGAAATAAATATGGAAATACATATAAATAATATACATTTGAATAAAATAAAAATATAATTAAATGAAGTAAAATATAATCAAATTAAAATAAAGCTTATCACCATGAACAGAATAAATAAACATAAATAAAAAAATAAAAACATTAATAATAAGCAGTGAAATTAATTAGAATAAAAATATATATTAAAAGAAAATAAATATGGAAAAATATATAAATAATATAAATTGTAATAAAATTATAATTAGAATAAATTAAGTAAAATATAATAAAATTAAAATAAAGCTTGTCACCATGAACAGAATAAGTGAACATAAATAAATAAATAAAAACCTTAATTACAAGCAGTGAAATTGATTGGAATCAAAATTCATATTAAAACGAAATAAATATGGAAAAATATATAAATAATAATAAAAAATGTAATTAAATTAAGTTAAATCAAATCAAATTAAAATAAAGCTTGTCACCAAGAACGGAATGAATAAACAAAACAATTTTTTAAAAATCATTAATAACAAGCAGTGAAATTAAGTGGAATAAAAATATATTAAAAGAAAAAATGATATAAATAATATTATTAAAACAAAAATTATTGAAATAAAAATGTTATCAAACAAAGTAAAATATAATCAAATTAAAATTAAGCTTCACAAAATATAAATACAAAGAACAAGTGAATCGAACTGCCATCAAAAAGTATAAAAATGAAACAAAAAATATAAAATATAATTAATAATATAAAAAAACAAAGCTACAGTAAAACAAATGATTTAATGACATAAAACACAATACATGTAATAAATAAAACTATTATACAAGTACATAATATAAGCAAAAATAATAAATAAAAAAAGTCTAATAATAAAAGAAAATGATTAAATTTACCAGAAAAATAATAATAATAGGAATTGGGACCCAAATGCACGGGCGGCCCATCCCGGTAAGGTCCATGTGAGGCCCCAGACCCTCCATCACAACCATAAGGATTTTCTAATACCCATTGGAAGCAGAACTAAATCTTAGTACCATTGGTTCCTGCAGCAGCAGCAGCCTTTTTAGCTCTCGGGTCTAATTCTAATCAGGGCTCCTGTTTTCTGGCTGGACTTTAAACACACAGCTGGTAGAGGTCACGGCACGATGCTCAAGCATTCAGGTTTTCGAGAGAATGGCATTAGCGGCGATGCCAAGAACTCTCAACAGCTTTCAAAGGTTGGGGTTCGAGCAAAAGGTCAGAATCATTTAACATTTCCTGCTAAGTGAAGTCGAAGCTCGTCCAGGACACGCTGCATATAAACAGGCCTCGTTCCATTTTACGACTTTGGCAGCGTCTTCACGGTTCTTCTGCAGCTTCAAGCAAATGGACCGGGTACCCAGGGTGGTACCCAGGGTGGTACCCAGGGTGTGCCAATTGTCCTGCCACGCGTAAGAACTCCGAATCTACCACCAGACTAGATCAAACAAAAAAACTAAACGACCTTTACCAAGGGTCCGGACCCTACCCCGACCCCGTGGCATCACAGCGCATGGCTTTTGGACTTCTTTTTTTTAAGCTACGGTCCAAAAAAAGATCCAAACACAATCCCCCTTTGCAGTCCTCAGAAGTGGGCGGAGCTTGTGGGCGTGGCTATAACACAAGGCTTGTTTTTTGTACAGTAAAGTTTTAAGTGGTATTTGTAAACGTAACTGGTTTGATAAAGTCATTCCTTACCCATGTGCTCCTATCAGATATTGATAAATGACGCTTCTGAGGGAGGGGAGAGAGATCACCCCTGTTCAGTTTGGGCATTTTGGGACTGAAATTCCTCCAGATTCGGAATCGTTTAATGATTTTATGCTCCGTAGAGGGAATGCGTCTATTTTTTAGGTTTCTATCCCATGATAATTCATGATTTGTATTTTGAATAATGACTGATTTCGACGTTTATTTTATTGCTAAAATTAAAGACGTAAAAACCTTGCGGCGGACTACTGGAGGCAGGCGGTGCATGAAAAGCGCCGTGATTAAAGCCGTTACGAGGATGCGTTACCTTCGGAGATCCTCAGTCAGCAGATTCGTGGAAGCTCCTGCCATCTGCATCTTCAGCACTTCTGCTCTGTAATGGCTGGAGCAGCTGGACAGAAAGCTGGCAGAAGATCAGAACATCGTCCTGCTGCTAAACCCTGGAGATCCATTCAGGCGTATAAACTATAGATTGACTGTATAAGGATGAACTTGAGGAGACTCTGTGAATACTGATGGAGGAGCGTTCAGGGTTCAGCAGAGTCCTTCATGAGCTTCATCCCCAACCGATACGACGGGTTTTACTCCCAATAAAGTGAAAATAAATACAGTTCAATTTAAACCATTAGCTCCAGTAAAATAAATGAATACAAATGGAATAAATGAGATAAAAACACCTAAATGAACCAGAATAAAAAATAAAAATCAAAGTCTAGCACCTTGAGCACAATAAATGAAAATAAATTTTAAATAATTAACTGATTTGACTGGGGTAAAAATATAAATTGAAATTAATTGTAAGGGAATTAAAAAAATTCAAATTAAATAAAAGATATAAAAACACTTAAATGAAAAGAGATCATAAAAAATAAAGTACAATTAACAGAAATAATTAAAAATTTAAAAATACACCACATTAAAAAAAAAAAGTTTGACCTCGAGCAGAATAAATAAAAATAAATTAATATTTAAATTTTACATAAACAAAAACAATTGGTTTAATTGGGTTAAAAATTTTTTTAAATTAACTGGATGGGGATAAAAAAAAATCTGATCAAATAAATGATATAAAAACACTTAAATGAAACAAGATCATAGAAAAAAGTACAGAAAAAGAAATATTTAAAAAAAAAAAAAAATACACCACAATTAAAATAAAAAAATCAATGTCTAGCACTTCAAGCAGAATAAATAAAAACAAATTAATAATAAAATTTTACATAAACAAAAACAATTAATTTGACTGGGGTAAAAATATATATTAAAATTAATTGAAAGGGGATAAAGAAAATTGGAATGAAATAAAAAATATATAAACACTTGAAATGAAAAGAGATCATAGAAAATAAATTACAATAAAATAAATATTCAAATAAATAAAAAATCAACATCTATCACCTAGAGCAAAATAAATAAAAAATAAAAAAATAATTAAAGATTATATAATTAAGAACAACTGATTTGACTTAAATAAATAAAAATAATAAAAATAATAATAAAATACAATAAAAAATATTAAAATAAAAAAAAACACCACAAAACATTTAACATTCATTACCTCAAGCAGAATAAATAAAAATAAATGAATAATTAAATTTTACATAAATAAAAACAATTGATTCAGTTGGGATAAAAAATTACTAAAATTAATTGAATGGGAATTAAAAAAGTAATGAAATAAACGATATAAAAGCACTAAAATGAAGTGAGATCATAGAAAAAAGTATAATAAAAGAAATATTTTAATTTGAAAAATTACACCACAATTAAAAAAAAAATTCAATGAAACAATAATCATTATACAACAATATGTATTATATTTATAATTAATTATTTTATTTATAATATTCTCTGTGATTATACAACTTATTTTATTTATAATATTTACTATTTTATAATTTTTTAATTTACTATATTCACTTTTACAAAAATCATTTAACTACAATATGTATTTTTGTTATTTATTTTATTCTTTGTTTTATTCATTATATTCTGTGTGATATATTACTTATTTTATTTACAATATTTTATATTTTTTATTCACTATATTTACTGCTACATAATCATTATACTACAGTATGTATTATGTTTTTTATTGATTATTTTATTTATAATATTTTATCATTTTTTATTTACTATATTCACTGTTACATAATAATCATTATACTACAGTATGTACTACGTTCTTTATTTTATTATATTCTTTATTTAATACATTTAATTCTCCCTTAGATTCTCTATTGTATTACATTTTTATTTTATATATTATTTCTCCTTATTTATAACACTTCTCCTCTTATTGATCATATTCTCTAATAGATTATAATCTTTATTTATCTAAGCCACCCAATCAGGTTGGGCCTCTTTTGGAGTCTTGATCCTCCCACAGTTTTTTCCTTACAAGTTTTGGGATTTTCCTTGCCACTGTCTCCCTTGGCTGCTCAATTTGGGTTTGTCTGCTTTTAAACGGAGCTCCATTATAAAAATAAATCTGATTTGGCTGATTTTATGAAGCCATGCCACTTAGGATCTGTTTATTTACATCAATAAATAAAGATTAGACTTAAACACATGGGTGTAACACCTGACCTGTGTGTGTGTGTGTGTGTGTCAGTATTAGTTACGTTATTGATTAAACAGTCGCACTGCACTGAAGCTCTGAATCAATACGATCTCTTAAATTCTCCATCTTTTACTAAGCAGTGAACAGAGATAAAACATGATCTGGAGCACGAGCGGAGACGAGACGTCACGTCCCCACAGCTGACGGTTCCTGACAAAAGCTCAGCGGGCGTCCTCACCGGTCCCTAAGCGGGCGTCCTCACCGGTCCCTAAGCGGGCGTCCTCACCGGTCCCTAAGCGGGCGGTCTGACCGACGGAACCTTTAAAACTATCCTATAATAATAACAGTGATAAGGGCGAGTCATGGCTCGATCAGCGCTATCGAACCGACAGCAGGAAATTCCACTGCCATCAAACAATAAAATCAGAGAGCTGAGGGGAGCACGGCTTAAATTAATACTTACAAATAAAAAGCACATGAGCCGAAAGTCACATCACAGGGCCTCAACTCCCTCCTGCACTCGAACCCGGGTCACTGCGGTGAAGGGATAAGGAAATACAATCCACCTCAGCAAACTGGATCTTATTTCTGTTGAGCAGATGTTTATTTATCTGACCCCAGTCCCTGGTCATGTCCATGTCAGAGGATTCAAACCCAGGTCCACAGGAAGGACATGATATTATTTTTAGATTTTATTTCCAGTAGCTCCAGTGGATCGGTGGTAAGAACCTTCTGCTGCAGTTCTACAGAACTTCCAGACAACCTGGGTTAGAATCCTGGGCTTTAAATGCTAAGTGTAAGTGGTGTGATTAATAAAGAAATAACAAAACCAAACAGTTCCCTAGTGCCAGTCCCAAGCCCTATAGGAGGGGCACATCAGGGCGGGCATTTAAAGTACAACAGTACACCACATCTAATGTATAGTATAGTATAGTATAGTATAGTATAGTATAATATAGTACAGTGTAGTGTATTGTAGTATACAGTATTATATTATGAGTATATATATTATATTTTATTATATTATAGAGTATTATATTATATTATATGATATAACCTTATATTATATAACCCTATATTATATAACCTAATATTATATTATATTATATTTTACATTATATTATATTATATAACCTTATATCATATTTTATTATATTATAGAGTATTATATTATATTATATAACCTTATATTATATTATATTATATTATATTATATTTTACATTATATTATATAACATTATATCATATTTTATTATATTATAGAGTATTATATTATATAACATTATATTATATAACCTTATATTATATTTTATTATATTTTACATTATATTATATAACCTTATAACATATTTTATTATATTATAGAGAATTATATTATATTATATAACCTTATATTATATTATAGAGTATTATATTTAATTATATTTTACATTATATTACATAACATTATATCATATTTTATTATATTATAGAGTATTATATTATATTTTACATTATATTATATAACCTTATATCATATTTTATTATATTATAGAGTATTATATTATATTATATTATATAACCTTATATTATATTAATTATATTTTATTATACAGTATTGTAGTTTAGATTATAATAAAATTTTATATATTAATTATATAGTAGTATATTAGATAATTATTTAAAAAAGTATTATATTAATTATATAGTAGTATATTATGTTAATTATATTATAGTTTATTAGATTTAATTAATAAGTATTATATTAATTATAATAAACTATTATATTATATTAATTGTATTATAAATTCTTGTATTATATATGACAGTATTATATTATATTAGAGTATTATTACAATTTATCATAAATATTATAATATATTAAAGTATTACATTACAGAATATTATACTATATTATGAGTATTATGTTACATTACATACATACATAGTATGAACGTCTCTGACTCTACTGGCCTTGTTTCTCCCTGGGTTTGTTCCCTAGAACATTTAGGATGTTTTTCCTTGCCACTGTTGCCCTGGCCTTGTTCAGTTAGATCGGTGAATCTCGATATTTATAAAGCTGCTCTGAAATAAAGCTTAACACAAATAACTTTGATATTAACATGGGTACTGATTACGCTCCATTACAGTTTTGTGAAATAACCAAAGTTAATTTGAAATGCTTACATATCCTCCACTGTGGATTAAATAAATGTGAGATGCTGTACACTTTCCTCTTTACTCCAGCTGAGTTTCATCATCTAGGGTAATCCCCTGAAAACAAACCAGAGCTTTAAGAAAATATGAATATAACCGTGAAACAAAGGCTGCAGTAAATGAAGAATGTGTGTGTGTGTGTGTGAGGTTCACCCTAATCTAAAAGGCTGTTAGGTGCAGATATGGCTGCTCTCATTATGAACGTAGTCGTGTAATAGAGCTGCTGCTTCTGCACAGCATGTCGCTCGCTATTCTTCTCACCAACAGCCGAGGAGATTCATCAGCATGTGGAATCAAAGCGAACGAGGCTCGGCATTAGCACGAAGCTCTTAATCAATTCCACCGTCAGCCTTTTCACCCTCAGCTGACTCACTGTACATCAGCCAGCACCGAGCCTCTCTACCCTCATTCCTCCATCCCTTCCAAAAATCTGTCCTGACATCACGCAAAAATCGATAAAAGCCCGCTTTATAAAAGGCCGCCTCGAGAAAATTAAGCTTAGGTTTTGTGAAAAGCAAAAGTACTTGAAAAAAAAAAAGTTGATACAAAGCTGCAGGGCTTTCAGACAAGAAAATGCTTGTTAAAAACAAATTCCTGAACTAAAGCTTTTTAAATGATTTGAAAAACCATGATAAATTAATAAATAATATATTTTAAGAACATATACTGTACACAGCTTTACTTCGGGTAATAAGTAAAATCATTACGTATTATTAACATATATTATTAAAATATTTTAACCAGATTATTTATTAGTTAGAAGTTAAAATAAGGTGATTAAAAATCTTTTTAAAAATAATTATATCAATATTGCTTATGCACATTATTTTTAAATGGCCTGTAGCTGTATTTAATATTATTATTATTGTTGTTTTAGTTTTTATTTAATTAATAATAATAATAATAATAATAATAAAAATAAACAATATATTATTTTGAAAATAATAAAAAAATAAAATAGTATAATTATTATTATTATTATTATTATTATTATTATTATTTTTAAAGATAAAATGATAATTATTATTATTATGTTTATATTATTATACTATATATTATTGCATTATAATTATTACTATTTTATTATAATAATAATAACTATTATTATTATTATTATTATTGCTGTTGTTTTTGTTATTTAAATAATAATAATAATATAAATAATAATAATACATATTTTGAAGATAATAAAAATGATAAAAAATAATAAACATAAATGATCATTATTATACCATATATTATTGCATTATAATTATTACTATTATTATTATTATTGCTGCTGTTACTACTGCTACGTATAATAATTAAAATATATTACAAAAATAATAATTATTATAAATATAATTAATAGTAAAAATTCAATAATAATATAGTAATAAAAATTATGATTAATATAACTAATTTTATTAATGCATTGTATTTTAATGATAAACTCTATTCGTATGATTTAATTCTAT
Organism: Parotocinclus maculicauda; assembly: GCA_034780255.1. Lineage (NCBI taxonomy): Eukaryota > Metazoa > Chordata > Actinopteri > Siluriformes > Loricariidae > Parotocinclus > Parotocinclus maculicauda. The sequence continues at coordinate 14,601 of JAUZSU010012057.1, forward strand.
TATTTTTAACATAACATTTTTTTTATGTTCGAACCTTGCTTGTTTATTCAGGGTTTTTTCCTCGTGGTGACACGTCTTGTGCCCCGTGGTGCCGGTAAGACCCTGGCTTGGCCCAGGCACGACCCTGAATTGGATTAAGCGGGTATGTAAATGCATAAACGATATTAAAGGTGGAAATGCAAAAGGACAGCGATGTGAATAACAGCCCTGAGATACAGGAGAGAATTACGAGGGCAGAGATGGGTTTAGATTTCAGAGGTGGGCAAGGTGTGTGTGTGTGTGTGTGTGTGTGTGTGTGTGTGTGTGAGAGAGCGAGAGAAAGTCTGTGTAATCATCTGATGAGAGTAGAAGCGAATGCGATGCTGTAAGACATGAGTGGGAGTTCAGCATGATGCAGTCACAACACATTTCTACCCTTAATTTCTGGTCCTGCAGCTTCGTTCAGGGCTCTGTGTGGCACCAATCCACATTTCACATGCCAGCGGACCGACCGCCCGCTGTACCCACCACAGAAATTACATTAGACCTCGTTATATAGAATAAAAAAAGCAACAAATAATCTTATACACTTATCCCAAACCGAGAGCTGAGCTCCCGTCCTGAAGCGGATTAAACCAGGCTTAAACAAGCCTGACTTCAGCCCCTCAATCAGGATACCCACAACGCCCCTCTAGTACAACATCAGACCTTTGTCCTTCAGAAAATGGAGCAATTTGTCGTCGAACAGATTTCTCTAAGTAACTGATCCGTGTAAACAATCCCCTCAGAAAGTCAACGCACCCTTTCACTTCGCTATTTTGGGGTTTTGGGCCAAAAACCCCCCCCAAAAAGTTCACCCCGCTCTCCCTGTTCCATGATACGAACGTGCGAACAGACTATGAGAAACGTTGCAAATGTATTCCTAAGGAAAAACGATTTCATTCTCGCTCCTTGATCGTCTTTGAGATGTTTCCACTACCTGTGATAAATCCCGAAATTTGGAAAGGCACACCAGATAAGGTCTCGCACCGAACGAGGAAAATCGGGGCCAAACCCGAGCCACGAGGAGCAAAGAAAAGCCTGTAGAGCTCTATGAAGGTCTGGACAAGGCAATAAAAATCTGCTGCACTGCAAGTGCTCAAGAGTACATCTTCCTTTTTGACGAGGGCCCCCCCCGAGTAAAAGGCCCACAAAACGGGCGATTACGTGGTAAGAGGTGACCAAGAACCCAACGGTCACCTCTGTACCGAAGGAAGAACCCTCCAGAAGATCAACCGTCATGGCAAAGCTCCACCAATCTGGGCGTATGGCCAGACAGAAGCCTCTCCTCGGTTATGGATCTCCCATAAAGCCCACACTGGTGGTCCACGTCCATGTCTGTTGGTCGGACAGATCTCCCCTCCCTCAGACAACCCAAACGTGTCACGGCAGGGACCTCGGGCCCCCAAAGATGGTTTTCCGCAGATCCTACAGTGGCGACCCCGAACCCAAGCTTTTAGGACTCGCCCAAAAGTGCACGCTGTAGCTCGGTTTAATCGAGTTTCTTTACAATTTTTTGCGAGACAAGAGCACAAAGCGAAAGCAGATTCACAAGCCAGCCGGGATGAGACAGCGGCAAGGAAAAGCTCGCCGAGAAAACGAGGTGAGAGCAGAGAGCGCAGATAAATCCTTACCCCCCACCCACCCTCCTTTTGCTTTCAAGTTTTCCTAAGTCAGACTTGTGCTTTTCGTTTCTAAGGTTTGCTCGGCTGATAAATTTGTCAAAAAAAAAGCGCAAGCGTGGATTTTCCTTTGAAAGCGACGCGGACTGAAGCCGGGAGATAAGACTCGCCGCCTCCGTTGGCTTTCGCGCCCATTCAAGCAGCCCCGGCCCGAACGGTAACGAGGGGGGGCGCGACCGGACCGCGGTCGAGTCGACGCGTTTAGACCGATCAGTTGTTTTCCTGCTCCGTAACGAGCTTGGACGAGCTCGGCGGACCATGAGGAGAGGCCATTTTTTTATATTTAGCACCCGCGACGCCTCCTCCGCCCACCTCACATCCACTACCTCCCCCACCTCCACCCCCCCGACCGCCTCCACCCCCCCGTAGAAGGCGAGAGATGAAAATCCGGCGTCCTCCATTCAGGCTTAAAGGAACGCAGAGGGAGTTCGGAGCTGGAAATTAAAGGATGCACTTCCTTTCTGTAAATATGTATCACCAAGCGCGCACACACACACACACACACACACATTACACATACACACACACATTCCCTTCATCTCATATTTCTTTCATTCACTTTGTGTGCCCAGAAATTTTTTATTGAGTGTTTTCTTCTTTGGCAGAACCCTAACGGAGTGGGTGTTCAACTGGCGCTGGAAGGTACGAAAATGATCTAGTACCATGTCTGAGTGGGCGTCTGACTGGCACATGGAGAGCGGTTCGCTTAAGATATAAAAAAATAAATAAATAAATAAAAAAAACACGAAGAAAGGTTTGTGGTACGTATTATGTAAGAGACGAATTCTGCTTAGATTAAGGCAAAACGTTCCACCAGAACAAGAACCGAAACAGCTTTCTGTTTAATACCTTACCTTCTGGTCCACGGTGCTACCAGACTACATTACCCAGCATCCATTTCTCCTTCCAAATCATTCCTGATTCACTTCAGCTCTCTAGTTTCCGTCTTGTTCTTTCCTTTATTTAAATTTCGGTTGTTTGGCGTAAATCGTGCCCTTAATAAAATCTAGAGAACAGAATATTCACAATAGAACTGTGAACTATTTATTATTAAAACTGTCAAGTTAAGTCTTTTTCGTCTTTTTTATTTTTTCCTAAAACAAATACTGGTTGTAGGAAAAGTTTCTAATGCTGCAAACATTATTTTCATAATATTTTATTCTCCCTTTAAAAAGTCGTTACCTTCTGGTTCTCGTCCTTTAGCTATGCTGCTATAGCAGTGCTGCCGGAGTATCATGCTGCACATGGTATCACTGATTGATAATAGACTCTGTGCTCCTAACCCATAAGTAACTACATTTTCTCTTTTCTCTCTGAGCTGATGTTCTGGTACCAGTTCCAGCACCACACACTTAGATGTTCCTCCACCTCAGCATCCCCTATACTGGTCTCCATCATCAAAACCCAGTCATACCAGAGTGCAGGAACTCCCTCAGTCATTTAGTCACCACTGAGGACTGATTTTTAAATCTATTTGGTTACTTATTTTATTAGTGACTTACATATTATTATTGGTTTAAATTGTATGACTTGTTTAATTTTACTATTACTTTATTAGACTTTTAAGTATTTATTTAATTAACATCAAGGTCACCCATGGAGGTCGGGTCCCTTTTTGAGTCTTGGTTCCTCCCAAGGTTTCTTCCTTCTTTATTCAGGGAGTTTTTCTTTACCACTGTCGCCCTAGGCTTGTTCAATTTGGGATTGGGCTTTTAAGATAATATAATATTATAAAGCTGATTTGAGACAATGCTCCAGTGTAAAAAGCGCTATAGAAATAAATTTGACTTAACCTGACAGGACGGTCGCGTCCCTATTTGAGTCTTGGTCCTCCCAAGGTTTCCTCCCATAAGATTTAGGGAGTTTTCCTTTCCGCTGTTGCCTGAAACTTTGGGGTAACAAACACTAAATGTTTTTGGTGTAAAACAAAAGATCTGTAGAAAAGATATTTTCCTACGTGAAACACGGAATCATGGACTGGTATGACTTTTTTGATGCACCGATACGACCTTTTCTCATACCATGTTGTTAGGGTTCCTACCTTCCCCCGGTGCGTTCGGCCGTCCTCGCCGGTCGCCATTACAGAGCCATCGGAGGGACGGCCTATATCCACTATCTTAATTATGTTCTGATCCCAAACAGCTGCTTCACGTCCTATAAAGGTGTGGTTTTCGGGGTCAGGTCATCGTTATTCCAACGGGATTCCATCGCCGGTTGTTTTGCGCGTCTGACCATCGGTGGCCTTGCGCCCTTCTGCGTTCCCTAGAGATAGTGGTAAAGCTCCGGGGGTTTTTAGTGCCGATGGACTGGTATGGGCGGGTAACCCCCGAGGTATTTAGTTTGTTAGGGGCACTTTTAGGGTTTTCGCCCTTGCGCTGCGTGCGCGTTAGAGCTCACGCTCGCCCTCTGGCGCTTCGGCGTCCTCATTATTCTCATCGGTGTCCAGTAACGGACGTTTGTGTGTATATGCCGTTACTAGGCAACGCGTCCGCGGAGTGATACAGCTTTAATGTGAGAAAGCCGTGCTGTTATCACGTATATCAGCACGGTTAGAACACTTCTCAACCAATCAGATTGTGAGGTCGGAACTAACTGTTGTATAAATGTGCATAAATGCAGAGGCAAATACGCTTCACCCAAAATGAACTCAAGTTCACCTGAGATGAACCAAGTAAGAACAATCAAACAATCAATCATATTATGAGCGCTGAAGGCTCAGCAGAACTGGTCTGTGTGGTCTCTGCCTCTTACAGGACTCGCTTATGTAAGACAATCACTACGCTCTTCCAAGAGTACGTCAATCTAGGTAGTGCTGTACCACTACTGGGGGGGACTGGGGTAGCCTAGCGGTTAAGGCACTGGACTCTGGATCTGAAGGTCCTGGGTTCGAATCCCACCTCTGCCAAGCTGCCACAGTTGGGTCCTTAAGCCACAATTGCTTAAATTATAAGATTGTATAAGTTGTAAGTCGCTCTGGATAAGAGATGACACACAATAAGATAACACACACACACACACACACACACACCTGACTCATAAGTTACAGTAAAATTAAAAACAATGCACACAGTACACCTAAAATATTAAATATACCTGCGGATTATGAATGAGTAGTTGCTATTACAGCTTTCTTATTCGAGATTTATGTGTGATCATTTATGTCAACATCAACTACCATAATAGATTAAATACTGCCATGAAAAAATACTGGGCACATTTTGTGACAATTTGTGTCTTAAACAGGTTGAAGACAAAACATTTAAATATGAACCCAGGTACATGGATCAGGAAAGCACCTGCAAGTCCCTCTGACTGCCATCATGAATAATTTGATTTCTATGCCTGCGCCACATCAATAATAGAGCAGAAGCTGAACTGTAAGTGCTTAGCAAATATTTATACCTGAATTTATAACTGAAATTACTGCATAATCAGTTCAGTGCTGTTTAGGAGGTTTATTGACTCATGGTCTGCAAACAAATGAGATATAAACAAGGAGATTGATGAATTTGTGATAATCGAATCTGTAAGTGGTGTAGCAGTTACTTTTTGTGTGTCCTGGTAGTAGAACTGCTCCATTCTTTTAGTTTCTGGTTTCTGTTTATGGCTTAAGCCTGGTCGTAGCTTAATTTAAACATATAAAATAAATTTACCATAATAGTCTTTTTATTCTAGCACTTAATCTAGGACACTGTGTCTTTGTCTTAATAAACATACCTGCATCTCCATCCACTTACTGTTGACTGTATTTGCCTGCTGTCAAAATAAGCAGGTTTATATTGCATTAACACAATATTATTTGATCAAAAATATTCCCATTTCCAATGACTGGCCTTGTGAGACAGCAGTGGATACAGGTCAAAATGTTAATGTATATGTACATTATAGGGTATCATTAACATATAGTGAACAGAATAGTTGAGGATAGTACACGATTTCAGAAACTACCCTATTTGGTATTGTTATATTATCTGAAGTTATATTATGTACGTGTTCGGCTGTGTATTGCGCAATTAATTTGATCTGCACAAAATGGTCACAGCTGACATATAAAATTTTTATTAATAATAAAATAAAGGTGCGATGTTGCTCCTGTATATGAAAAAACATGTACAATAGCTGATCATTAGTGCTCAGCCATCTATTTTATTATTTAACATTGCTTTAAGCATTGATGCCTATTTACTGACAGACACAAGGTTACATCGATATGCAAGATTACACTGAAAACAGTAATCATCCTCAGATCAGGCCATTTTAGTGTAGTCAATTAAACTAGTGCATGTCTACCCATGAAGATACAGGAAAGAAAGAAATAACGAACTCATATGATAAGCAGTTTCTTTTTGCAGGTCTGGCACACTGTGCAATGCAACATCATTTTCCTATGCCAGCTTTCTCTTTTCCTCAGACGCCCTTAGGACATTCTCTTTGTGTATTGGGGCTCTGCTAGCACTCAGATAAAGGCTAAGGAATACAAATGTTACAAAACGTCATAAATAACATCTACGGTTTTCGCAAAACTATTGATGAAGAGATACTTGAAGATGCCGGTTTTCAGTAACAGGATTTAACCCTCATGTACACTTCGCTGCATCGACTGTCCCATTGATCCATGCTTGTCTCATTCCTTGTAGGAATTAACTTGTATAAGCATACAAAATCAATATTTCAGTAGGAATTCAGACAACATTAAATACCTTGACAAATCTATCTTATATGCTTGGTGTTCATCCACATAGCAGCTGTGTATGGCCGTGTATATTAAAGATAATGGGAATTAAATCATAAAACATGGCGTCATTATGCACCTCTGCAGACAATGGTTGTAACGAGTTATTTGCAAATCTGTTGCCTTTCTATTACACCTAAGTAGTCTTTTCCTGATCATTCTGTGTTAATTCTAGAGATGTCTGTGGTCTCAGTCGTTTCTGAAATACTCTTACCAGCCCATCAGCATCCACAACCATGCCATGTTCAAAGTCACATAAATCACTTTGCCCATTTTGATGTGTGGTTTGAACATCAGCAGGATCTCGACCATAACTACATGCCTAAATTCAATTAAGTTAAACATCAGGTGAACAGGTGTACCTAAAGTAATAAAGTGACTCAGGGATTGTATCTTTAATATTGTGGTATTATTGTATATTGTGTTATTGTGTATTAATAACCCAGGGTGGGGGTCATTTGTCATCTCTTAGTGAGTGTGTGTGACCTGTGATGATCTGAGACCCTGTCCAGGATTGCTTAGCACTTTATGAATTGTGCTGTCAGTTAGGCCTCAGCCTCTTAGGACCCAAATTGTGTAAAGTAAGTATGACATTGATATGAAATTAATGTTTTAACCCTACTCATTCTGGTCAGGGTAAGTTGTAGTCCGAACACTATTTGAAGACTATTCTGGACAATCCATCACAGGGCTGGGTAGGGGTTGCTGTTTCAGTGCCAGGAGAAGATGCCCAGTCCGGCTGGACGTCACTGACTGGACTCAGATGTGGGACGCCTTTGTGGTGGACTAGACAACTGTTGCCATTCCACCTAAACACCATGTCTACAAAACAATGTATATATAATTCAGAATATAGTGTATTTCAGAATAGTTTTTATATTGTTTAGAGGAGGTAATGAAGTGAGACTTTGAGAATGTTGAGGGTTCAAGTGCCATTTATTTTGGCCTTAAGCAAAGGATTTGACCCTCTTCCTCTATAAGACTGTACAACTGTAGGTCACAATAGATAAGGACGTCTGCTAAGTGTTGTGAATGTAAGCAAGTCAAGATTTTTATGCTCAGTTAAAATGATTGACTTTGACTTTAGCTATATTTGATTTTAAAAGCATTTGCTAGTTGCCTATAATTATCCAAAGATACAACAATGTTATATAGTTAGGACATTCAGAGGTCTAGTCTCTGGCAGGTTAATGAAAACTACTGAAATTTAAATTTGTTTCTAAAGTATCACAAGAAGGTCAGTGTCTTAAAATAACTGTAAATGTATTCAAGCTTGTGGCATGCACAGAAATTTCCATTAGTGTAAGGAGTCGAGCTGTCCAACAGAGACGCAGCTTGGGTCAGCTGTTCAGTACAGCTTCTCAAAAACAGAACAGAGATTGAAACAAGGGCACTGTGCAAACCAGCACTACACCTCAACCACTGACCAGCGAGGATGCAAACTGGCTTGTCATGAATGAAGAGTATAAAATACTTTACAGTCTAAGTGGTCTGACAATTTTCAGCAATAAATGTTACAGCTGCCAGCAAAGGTATATACGGCTGAACAGTACCACTATTCAGAGCTGCTGCTTTACTTCTCTAAAGTTGCTAATGGTATAAGGTATCCTGATGGAGAACTTTCAAATAATGGAATAAGAAGTAATAACATTTGATTTAAATTAAAGGAATGTTTAATAAAGTTACAGGGAGTTACCAAAGCTGAGTAAGCCAACTAAGTTAATCAGGAAAACTAATGAGAAGTGAGAATATTGCAGAGTACAGATAAAAGGAAAAAAAAAGTTTTGAAAAAGTGAAATGATAGTTGAGAAAGTGAAAGATATCTGGACAAAGTAAAGTATGACTAAGGAGAGCATAAAAGCTGTGAGAGCAGAGAACTAGGAATGAAAGGGAATCAAAGAGTATTCATTACGTTTCAAGTTGCAGAAAGAAAGCAGGAATCATGAAACTAATGTTTGATTTTGGGAGATCAGAAATTATTCCAGATTCTTGATTTAATCCATTTTAATGAGCAACTATCTATGACACAGTAAAGTGTTGAGGAATGTATCTAATAAATTGGACAGTGCTTCAAAACTCCAGCAGCACTGTTGTGTCTAATTCAATTGTACCAGCTTAAAAGACAGTAACACGCCACCACCACATCAGTGTCACTTCAGAGTTGAGTGTAAGCATGCTCTAAACTGAAAGCCAGTCAATCGCAGTTCTGGGTGGGGTCTCTGTTGTAGCACTGGGGAATGATCCCCCCCATCCAGCATTGCCAATAGCATCTGTGTGTGATTCACACCCTGACCGGAAGGCACCTCCAAGACTCAAACTATTGTCCCTGCGGTGATAGAATAATGTATGAGACTGCACCACCACCTTAACTCAGTCATAAATGTGACCAAATAACAGAACACATGAATTAGAAATTATCTGAAAAACAGTTTAGAACCAAGCGATACAGTATAGCGATATATAACATTATTCAAACAGAATTGAGCTTTTTCTTAAGCATAAAAGGTTGAAATAACTTGCATTATGCAATCAAAACCTTTGAACCAAACCTGAGTTCAATTCCGCATGAACGTACGATAGAATAAATATAAGTGAGATTTTGCTTCCATCTAGTGGACAGTAAAATATTACATCGACATAGCTCTTCGAAAAAATGGCGACTTTAAAAAAACATTATATTTTAACACAAAACTTAATGGAAAAGCAAACCGTTTCCTTCATGAGTTTCTAACTCTACAACTCTAACTCTACTCTACAGTTTCTAACCTAAAAGCTATGCATTCATTTGTCTAAAAAATATGCTACGATATCAACTTCCAATAAATAAAAGTCCAAAGGCACTGTCTATGGTGCTGGAATTTAAACAGGGGCGGATAAAAAAAAATTACATTTTAAACACAGATCTGTTTTTTACACAAATATTATAGATTAGAAACTATAATTGATAAAGTTGAACTATATTTCAACATGCATTACAAAACAAAAAATAACTTTGTAAAAGCTTGTCTTTTCCTTTCCCAGTAATGTACTCACTATGAAATGTGAGTAGTATTCTAAAAAAAAATTAATTTGCTCCAGAAATTCAACAAAATTCCTCAAGATTAATTTATAAGCCATTACTTTGGAAATCATCTCATTTGAATTCCACTTAAATAGTTTAATGTGGTGCTCAGTTGCTCAATAACATTACAAACAATATCTGTAATATATGTATGGCTGTTTTTCAGCATTCCTTGAATTACATTGAAACTCTCACAATTTAAATGGCAAACTGTGGTTTACCAACAGTTCTACAGTCTTCCATTTACAATACTTTTTTTAATATGTTAATTTGTTGTAAAATGCAAAATTGAAATGAGTGCAAAAACAATTGGATACATTATTGGTAACCTTTTGTTGATCTTACCAGATTAAGCAGCTGCTGCCAGCAGTTTCAAAACATGACTAAATAAATAAACTGCAAGCAATTTTATACAAACAGCTACCACAGCCTGATGCACATCTGGCATTCATATTCTTCTATATATTGTTTTTCTTTCTTTTCAGTTTCAGAGCCACAGCTATAAACTCTCTATGACCTGGAAAGTTTGTGAACCTTTTAGAATTTGCTTTACAAATGTGCCACATATATCTGATTTTCACACACATTCTAAAAGTAGATTTTTAATAAATCCTAGTAAGCGAATAAGACAAAAGTATTAGCCTTGTCCATTTAGTCGAAAAAATAATTCAATATTGCATACATGTAAATGAGAACTCTTGCTTTACCCCATTGGGCAAAAATAAATGCAACTAAATGTTATTACTAACACTAAAACTATTGAGCAGTCCTATGCTTATTAACATAAACAACAGAATAGGCAATTATTTAAGTTGAACAGAAACTATACACACACACACACACACACACACACACACACACACACACAATATATACTATACTATACTATAATATAGGGACCTTATATTAACCTACAAACTAATTTATTTATTTATTCAGGCAAGCTGGTAAAGCACAGCCCAGGTAATTAGGTTTATTATTAATTACGTTTATGTGTTGCAGCTCGAGTAGCTCTGGTGTAAGGGTGAGCTCCTTGAAAGGTGGTTTGGTTACAGAAGTCTGTGTTTGACTAGCACTAGTGTTCCAGGGTGTACCTTTGGCTGTGACCAGTGAATTCCAGGAAAAACATAAATAAAATAACTCTGACAAAGCATTAGCCTCTCTAAATTTAAGATAGATTTTAAGGCATTATGGGAGATTCAGTACCTGTAGGGAACTTGTGTGGCATCTCCTGTACTTCTGATCAGCAATCCAAGAAAAAAAAACTTTTTGCTGATGTGCATTTGCTGATTTTATCCGCTCACAGCAACAGTAAAGTAAAGTGGGTCTAATGACCCACAATATTTTAACAGTGGTGCACATGTGAATGTCCATTTACATTGATAGACTAGGCTAGGAAAGTATTATATGGACCAAATCACCTATTGCACCTAAAGATTATAGTGTATTGAATGATTTGGCAACAGGTTATACCACTTTATTCCACAAAGACCACACGAAATCTAATTAAAAGCGACACGTTTTGTGTTTAATAAAGCAGCACCTATTTGATTAAAACCCTAAATAACGCAGGCAGTTCTGGTAATTGTATTTGGCCCAACTGTCGACATCTGCTGTCCGAAAGCGATCCTCCACCCATAGCGCACCAGGTCGTGCTCTCCATCCTTTCATTCGGCCGACTAACGAAACAGCTTATAACGTTAATTCTCTTTTTATTTGACATGTAATACATGCTTTTAGACACACACGAACTGCGTTAATAGGCTAATCTCTCTAGGGTTTATTTAATGGCGTCCAACATGCGTCTTAACTCGTCTTCTTTGGCGCATAGGACGCATGGAGGCACACCGAGGCATCATGAATCCGACACGCAGACCTAAAGACGCATTGCTCAGGTTTAGAACCATGTTTACTCCTTGATCTTCTTACAGCCTTAAAGGTATTCCTGGTCTCCTGTTTGCATCAGTTGTCCCCAGCTGAAGGTGGCGGTAAAGCAAGATCGGGAGAAGATATTTGATTTGTTGGACACCGGCAGAAAATAGCAAAGGAGCCTGATTTTTGATTGCAAATTTCTATTAATCTCTATTGAGCTGCCGGATTTTTGAGGGAATAGTGCTGGATTTTCTTCGTGATCGGTGATTACAGGTGCATACTCGCATTATGTCCCCACCAGGATCGGCTGCGACAGGGAGTGAAAGCAGCACTGCGACCGCCGTGGAGGATGAGACCGACAGCCCGAGAGAGGAGGTAAGGGGACATTTCACTACCACCATGCTGCATCGACATGCCAAGATTACAGAAGCACACAAACATGAAAGCTTTTTACTCATGCATTCTCTTGCATGCACGGAGACTGCAAGTGAAAGCTGCAAACGTGCGAGCTACTTTGCACAAATGCATTGGCACCCTCTTTCGTAATTGTGTAATAGACTAAATGCTCATTTGAATTGCACTTATTGTGTGTAGTCATTTCAGTGGATCATGTATGCATCAGTGTCCTGATAGCACGAAAAAAATATTGATTGCTCTTTACAATTGTAGAGTATTGATTAAGCAATATCAGCAGCAAGCTGTTAATGATTTTAAAGCTGTTTTAACCCAATGTACATATACCCTCTCTGTTTTGTACCCTTGTGTATAAGCAGCAGAGGCCTCTAAAACAGTCCCTGAGCAAGTCCCTGTGCAGAGAAGTGTTTTGGAAATGCCTCTTGCTCTCCATGCTCATGTATGGATGTATGGGAGCAATGGTGTGGTGCCATGTTACCAAGGTCACCCGGCTGAGCTTTGACAGTGCCTTCAACGGGAAGTCGATGGTGTACCATGACAGCCCTTGCTCTGACGGTTACATCTACATTCCTTTAGCATTCCTTGTCATGCTCTATGTGGTCTACCTGGTAGAGTGCTGGCACTGTCACGCAAGGAACGAGCTCCAGTACAAGGTGGATGTCGAAGGCATCTATGAAAGAGTGCAGAGAATGCAACAGGCCAAGCCCTGCATCTGGTGGAAGGCTATCAGCTACCATTATGTGCGGCGAACCCGACAGGTGACGCGGTACCGCAACGGTGATGCCTACACCACCACACAGGTGTATCATGAGAGGGTGAACACGCATGTGGCTGAAGCAGAATTTGACTACGGCCACTGTGGAGTAAAAGACGTGTCCAAGCAACTTGTTGGCCTGGATAAGTCACCCATCACAAAATTAAGGTTCACCAAGTGCTTCAGTTTTGCTAATGTAGAGTCTGAGAACTCCTACCTAACTCAGCGGGCCAGGTTCTTCACTGACAACGAGGGGCTTGATGATTACATGGAGGCCCGGGAAGGGATGCACCTGAAGAATGTAGACTTCAAAGAGTACATGATTGCCTTTTCGAACCCAGACAACCACCCATGGTACATCTCGAACTATGTCTTCTGGTTGGCTGCCTTTCTCACGTTCTCTTGGCCTTTGAGGGTACTGACAGAGTATCGCACAGCTTATTCCCACTACCGCATAGAGAAGCTCTTTGGCACAGACTATATCCCAGTTACACCATGCGAAGAGCATCCATACTGCAGACGCATACCTCGGGTAAACACCATCGACAGCACCGAACTGGAATGGCACATCCGTTCCAATCAGCAGCTGGTGCCCAGCTACTCCGAGGCGGGTCTGATGGATCTCGCCCAGCACTCGGGAGGTTTCAGGCAGAACTGTGAGCGCTGCCACAGAGCCATCAGCAGCTCCTCAGTTTTCTCACGCAGTGCACTGAGCATCTGCAACGGAAGTCCTCGTCTTCCCTTCAGCGGCAGCCGCTTCTCGCTGAGCCGCCTGTATGGCTCACGCCGCAGCTGTTTCTGGAGAAGTGGCAGTCTGGATGAGCCCGAGAGCCCGAGCGAGAACACACGTTGTCTCTCTGGGCACATCGCCACCACTGAGGATGATCCTCCTGCCTACCAAGATGCACTCTATTTTCCAGTCCTCATTGTTCACTGCAGTGAGAGCTGCCCCAACCATCTCCCTTTCCACAGAAATGGCTCATGCGTGGAAACCTCCTTATAAGGATCACTAATGGATCAGTAATTAATACCAACAAATGCAAATGGATAAAGAATAAATCCTCCAGTAAGCTGAAAATGATTGTTTTTCTTCAAAATAAACATGTCCTGTCACTCAGGAATCACAGCATCCATGGCCCAATACTTAGAAAGGTGCTTTGCTATAAGACAGATCTTCTCGTTGTGCTGAACTAAGAATGTTCGCAGCACTGTATTTACCAAAATGAAACAAACTATCCTGGAAATTCTCTCTCCATGTTATCTTTGCATTCACAGCAATAATTACAACAGAATATCATGCCCACCCTCTGTTATGAGTAATAATTTTTTATTACATTTTAAGTGCAGCTGCAAGAATTGTAAGAAATGTTGCCAGAGAAGTGCTTTATTGTGTAAAATATTCATAGGCATCACGATGGACCAAGACTTTACTTACAAAGCAAAAATCAGTGTGCTATTGATTTTACAGCGCTAAAGTTTTGGTTTTCTAATCATATTGCACTTGTGGTTACATAAACCAAATTATTTAACAAGAATGTTGCCTAGTTACTTTGCAACTAAAAGCAATATACTCACGAAACACTTTATTAGGTACACCTTTTTGTTTCTACATTTGTGGATCATTTTCAGCATTGCAGTACACTCATATGCTTGTGGCGATAGTGTGTATATATTATAAGTGTATTATGAATATTATTTCAATTATTATGGTATGAGTGGCTCAGACACACCCCAGTATAGCTGGGGTTTTTAAACACTGTTCACTTACTGTGCACTCTGTTATAAATACCTATTATGTTGTTCCACCTAGTGGATGTAATGACAAAGACAGTAGTTCATCTCTTGTTGCACAGTTTGTGTTAATCACCCTGTAATCCTTCATCAGTGCTCACTGGTCATGTTTGGTTTTAAACACCAGCAGTACTGCTGTCTCTGATCCAGTTTTACCAGCACAACACACACTATCACACCACCACCAAGTCAGTGTCAATGCAGTGCTGAGAATGATGCACCACCCAAATAGTACCTGATCTGTGGTGGTCCTGTGGGGGACCTGACTGTTAGAGAATGGAGTAAAAGGGTTTAAAGAAGTGCGTAGAGAAACAAAATGGTCTACAGTCTACAATTGTAGAACTATAAAGTGATAGTGTGGTAAGTGGAACTCATCAAATGGACAATGAGTGTAAAAACTAGAATGTGTACCTAATAAAGTGATCAGTGATTGTATTGCTTAAAGAGTAAAAGATTCATGGAAGTCGTTGTGTAAAACCATGTGTTGTATATAAGAGTACAGTCTTCTGTGTGCAATTTCAATGTGATGTAAGTTGATATTACGTTATAATATGGTATTACATTACAGCTCTGTATACTACACAGAATATAGGACAAAATGTACATATCAGGCTATGCAACATTTAACCTCTGGTATGATATGCCATTCAACTGTATAAAAAAATGGAATGTATGACTGTTGTAACCTTTAGATGCTTGTATGTAACAGATCAACCTAAGAACATTTTGAATCAGGAGTGATAGTAAAGGAGAAGCACAGGAACCGGTAGTAAATGAAGCAGCAACCCTATATAGGATAGAAGAAATGTTTTAAGAATGTGTTTCTACAGGATTATTGTTGGACACGTATTACAAAGCATGACACAAATAACAAGGGCACTAAACACCTGATTATGAAACAACAACAACTAAGACTTTTTACTGTTAATTAAGACTGTTCTACTGTTATCTACTCGATGGGTAAAAGTATACACACCATACTGGAATAGTGTATCAGTGCAGTGCCAATTTGTGAAACATAAAGACATTCATATGTTTGGTTCTTTTCCTGTGGTTTTAAGAAGGTAACCATTACAGCTAGAAAATACAAATTCTACTGTATATTGCCTAAATGTATTGTCTCAATTTAGCTGGTTTGTCCAAGGGAAAACACACAATGTTGCCTTTATGTAGCACAAACACAATAAATATCAGCATAACACAGAGATGGCAGTTCATCCACTCTATATATTGCTTGTATAAAACGGAGATGTGTGATTCAGAGAATGTGAAAAATGTGGGACTGTGGTCGCCTAGTGGTTAAGGTACTGGACTATGGACCAGGAGGTCCAGGGTTCAAATCCCACCTCTGCCAAGCTACCACAGCTGGGTCCCTGAGAAAGGCCCATAATCCACAATTGCTTGGATTGTAAGACTGTATGAATTGTAAGTCGCTCTGGATAAGGGCGTTTGCTAAATAACATAAATGTAAATGGTAATGAAAAACCAATGTGATGTATTATTCTGTCAAAAAACTCTAAGTACAAATGCAATTTGACATTACAGAAAAAAAAATATTTTTCACATGATCACTGGTTTAGTGTAACTTAATGTAACTCAAATAAGTGTGAGAGATAATTAAATTACATTTTTCTCATCTTTTTCTGGGTAAATGTTAGACTTAATATTAGTTTTAGCTTGGTAGCTTGATTTCAGTAAAAGCATTAATGAAATAAGGCAGAAACATTTCCTCAGTGTTTAATAGTTTCACTCTTATTCCAACACCTTAAATGCAGTTCTGTGCAAAAGTATTAGGTATACTATATTTTTAGTTTATATTTTGCTTACCGTTTATTACAGACTAACGATAAGCTAACTAAGTATTTTTGTTTCTTTATACACTGTTAGTCCCCTCTACTCTATTCTACAATGGTCAGGACTTCCACAACACCAGCACAGGTAAATCAGTTATTATTTGTGTGATGGATAAGTTTAGCACTGCGGTGACAATGCTGTGATGTGTGTTGTGCTGGCATGAGTGGATGAGACACCGCTCTGCCATCAGTATCCTGTAGGCATCAGGTGACCGCTGATGAAGAATGAGAGGATGACAAACACAAACTGCAGCAACAGATAAACTGCTCTCTATGGCTTTACATCTACTTAATGTCTTTAATAAAGTGGACAGTGATTTAACAGTGTTTTAAAACTTCAGTAGCAGTGCTGTGTCTGATCCAATTGTATCAGCACAACACACACTAACACACCACCACGATATCTGTGTCACTGCATCGCTGAGAACGATCCACCACCCAAATACAGTAGTACCTCATCTGACCATTAGGGAACAGAGTAAAGGGGACTAACAATGTATGTAGCATAACAAATTGACTTCAGTCTTTAAATGAGGAACTACAATACGTGTAGAAACAAGGAGATGTACCCAATAAAGTAATTTGTGAGATGTGCAATCAACAGAGCAACTTTTTAAGATGACACAATAGGTTTTTAAGCCAGTTCATCACATTTTTGCCATCAAATATTATGCCAACTGGGGCTACAAAACGCAAATTCCCGCAAATAGACATTCCCAAGGTAAAGAGAAATTGGGTGCTCTTGGCCTTATTATTAGCAGCTAGTACCCTGGGTTTACCATTGGGGAAAGTGTTTTACTTTTACTTTCAAACCATTAATCACTAAATCGCATAACACTTTATTATAAAAACCTATCGGTTCATGATACTTTTTAAGGGTTTGTTGGACCATATACCCTTTGGAATTCTGCCTTATTCCTTAACGGAAAAAAAAACTCTTGGTACTCAAAAAGTCTTCTGGAATAAATTGTTAATGAGATCTGTTTTGCCAATGTATTGCTCATTCATACTCTAGAGTCTAGGATGCAATGTGCACAGTCTAATAAAAACTAAACAGGTGAAAAAAAAAAAAATTTAAGTTAAATGTATTTTTTTTTATATATTTGTCAAGATTGCGAGACCACAAAAGTGCAGGCTGGTTGAGACACTGTAATGGTGTGGTGAATGATTACTTGGCATATGTTATTACAGATAAATAATTACTTGATTGGCACATCTTATTTGAGTATTTTTGCAGATCATGTGCACATGTGATTCTGCTTCAGCCAGAGAGGGTACATTTCCCCCAGTGTTGTTGCATACTAATTTTATAATGATTTAAGGCACTCACAAATTTTATCACATTTTTTTTGTAATTATTTTACAGTTTGTTTGGTATAAAGTTTATTAGTGGTTTTGGCATTACATAGTATTCTACTGTAGATTAGGTGCACTCATTAAGTTTACACTGATTGTCATTGCTAGTTAAGTGTAATTAATATTCAGTCTTAATGTTTTAAGCTTTCATACCTGCTACTCCAGTTCTCCTTCCAGGTCCTGGATAAAAGATGTGATGAAGGTGGAGCCTGGTTAAATGCAGGTACCTGGAAATGGACCATAGCATCAGCATCATCATCTGAGATAGCAAGAGGGTAAAAAATAATATATTTGTTTTATTCGTTGTAATGTCTGCCCTTTGTTAGTTTGTATGGCCTGATTAGCCAGTTTAAGTTTCCCCTATGACTCATAGCAAGACATTTTTTTGTTTGAGTTAAGTTATGTAAGTAATGTTAAGTAATGTTTTATTGACTTCTATTTATCTTCTGACCCGTCAATTATTATTTGCTTCTTTGGTTTTTGATTTCCTGGTTGCTGACAGCGCACATTCATGATTCAAATTATCTCCTATAATGGATAATTTCAGCATGATAAGCACCATGTCACAAAGTCATTTCAAACATATATCTGTGCCTCTATTTATAGATGTGGTATTTTAAATAATCTGTGTTTTTCTACTTGTGGGACTGTGCACTCAGTGTTGCCCATAAAGGAATCAGTAAATTGATATATTGGCAGTTTTAGTTGCCATGAAATAAACATGATTTCAAATAGTAAGGAAATTGTTTATGCACTGTTTATTGCATTTTTCATAGTTTTTTGGTATTCACAATTTATTTTAATGGATTTTTTTATTTTAAAATCAAATAGATACATATTTTAAACCCCATGACCACAATTGGAGCAATGAATTCATTTTATGGGGTAAAATTATGATATCCATATCAGTGTTAGCCCTTCTCTTTCTGTATATGTACTTTATTGACAGTAACGTGTATCTAAATTACCCTATACTATTCTGTGTAACATCCAACAGATGGCACTGTGCACATTGTCCAAATGCCAACTCATTACAACGTCAATTCTAAAGCTTTGGCTGTTTCAGTTAACAAGTACGTTTGTCTTTCTGTCATTCTCCATATCATTTTCCATTGATATAATACACTGCACACAGAAATTAGGGGATATTTCATGTTGGGGTAATCCCCAAATTTTTGTGAGCAGTGTATGTATGTACGTACCTAAGTAATGCTACAGCTATACACTTAATCCTAACTTTAGTAAACTAGTGCAAACATTTTGGTAAATATTTATTCAAATGGGGGAAAAAAACAATTATCATATAAGCAATTACCAGCAAAGTATCCCCAGGAAAAGTCAAATCTGCATATCTTTGAATTAATATTTGGTATTCACAATGATGCACAAAAATACACAGCAGCATCAATATAAACTGCCTAATGAATAGGATGATTAAGGTATATAGTGCCTTTAACAATAGACATACACACAGCTTGTCACTTGCAGGAACCACTGATAACAAAAATCAAAAAAAGAATAAATTAATTATTATTATCTGAGAATGCAGTGCAAATAATTCAACCTTTCAAATCAGCCATACAAGCCTGAAATTATAAATCCTATAGCCTTGACACTTGTTCTTGCCTCTGCTCACTTAATGTTACCTCACTTGTCTTCTGTTCTTCCCCAGCCTGTAGGATTATCCCTTTACACTCTTGAAGGATTAGGTGTCATGAGAACACGCTATTTAGTTAGTTAGAAAAAGAACACATGGCCGTCACATGGAAAAACAAAAAAAATGTTTAGGAACTCCTGCCCTACAAGGAAGGGAAATTGATGCAAATATAATCTGATGTAAAAAAAGAGGCTAGTGAAAGGTTTGGTGAGGATGTAAATTATATAAATCATACTGCAGACTATGTATGCCAGTTTACAAAATGATCAGAGATTTTGAACCAATGTTTAAGCTCCCTCAACCACTGTAATTAAAAAACACAAGAGGGAAGGGACATTTTAAAGAAGGGAGTTCCAGTTCCTTCTGTAGAGTTCCAGTGGTTACAATGAAACTGTTTTGCTTTCTAGTGGTGCCTTGCTACTGTCACCTTTGACTTCATACATCTGGATATAAATATATATCCGGATAAAAAATTGGCTTTGCCAGGTAAATAAAAAGATATTCACATGATATGCTTTCTATGTCAAAGCACAGTTTTTTCAGCTACAGCTGGCAAAAAGTAACATAATTATATAATTATCCACTTATAAGCCTAAAAGCGATTTAAAAAGATATAAAAATTATACTATGGCTGTGGTGGCCTAGTGGTTATGGTATTGGACTATGGACAAGAAGGTCCAGGGTTCAAATCCCACCTCTGCTACAGTTGGGTCCCTGACCAAGGCCCTCAATTGCTTGGATTGTAAGTTGATAAGGGCGTCTGCTAAATTACATAAATCTAATTGTAAAGTAATGATGCAGGTTGATCACAGAACAGAACTTCATTTCAGACACTCAAGACAAACTACTGACAGAAAACCACATAATTATGTAACTTATAGTGGTTTAAATTAATTTGATGTTTAAGTTATTTTAAACCACAAAATGTTACATAATATTGTGGTTTTCTGGCAGTTGTTTGTCTCCAGTGGCTTCATGGTAGGAGAGAGCTGCAGGAAATGCCTTTACAGAACACTCATCCCTCTACCTATGCCCAGTGGTTAGGCTCTAGACCCTTCCCCTTGACACTTACCAGGATATATGGGGGACAGAACAGTGTGCTTCTCTTGGATTTGTTTTAATGTTTGTGTATGTCAATACAAAACCACCGGTTAATGGGACCAGCTGCTTATACGAACCAAATCCTAAAGTACCGAAACAAATCCTATTAAATATGTGTAATGTTATTTGCACCAAAATTCCACTTAATCGGACCAAAGAATGTGTACAGTATGTAATATCTATGAAGAAACTCTTCGTCTCTGGCATCACTACCCGAAATCTCCCGAGTTTCTCCCCAGCCCTCTACTGCCACCTACAGGTCTTTGCCTAACATTTCCATTTACTACAAAAA